>SJYC01037762.1:0-40121 GCA_006408675.1 Madoqua kirkii
GGGACTGGAAGAAGCTCCTGCTTCGTGCCAGGCTCCGTGCCAGGCACCCGCACGCTGAGCTCGTTAAATTCCAACAACGCCCTCCCCTCTTCCCCTCCACCACCTCAAGCCTCAGGACAAGTCTCAGTCTTCAAATGAAGAGGGGGAAGCCTAGCCTTGGGAAATGTCCCTTCTCACCGCCAAGGGCTGACAGTCAATCGATCCTGCCCTCTGGGCACCCTTGCCCTGAGCCCCCATTTTCCTTCCCCATCTGGGAGGCAGAGAAGGAAAGGGTTGGGGGGCCGGTTACTGGCCACTGGGGTCTCCTGCATTCCCAGGCGAGGCTCCTCATACATAAAACAGGAGGAACCTTTTCCTCCGCAGTTAATCAAAACCTCTGGGCATAGACTGCAAATGAAGGGCCCCTGTCAAGTCATTTCCCTTGCAAATGAAGCCACTGCTGAAGCATCTTTTCCTCTTTTAAACCTCATCAACTCAGCAGTCAACCCGGGAGCCCGGGGCTGCTCGGCTTGCGGCTTGCGTGGTTCTTGAGCAGGTAGCTGGCACATTTCAATTAGCTTGACAAGTCCCCCATAAGTAGGGGCGGCATCTTCGATCCCTGACCCCCTGCCCTCACTGAAGCCGAGGGGACTGGGGCTCCCGCCCCCAGCTGTAATTGGTGGGTTTACAATGTTGGTGCCCCAAAGCCAGGCCCAGCTGAGAGATCGCCTGAGTAGGTCACCAAGCACACACACCACATCTTGAGGAGCCCCCAGTGGGGCCTTGGTGGAGGGACCTCAGCTTGCAGAGCTCAGCCCCAGATAAACCAAGAGATGAAGGAAAGATCCATTACTTACTCTCTGGGCGCCTGGAGTTTCCCTATCCGTAAAATGTGTTAATATGATTATCTGCCTTGCAGAGCCATCGGGAGTAGTAAATGAGATGGTCTGGGCTTAGCCCTTGGCACAGTATCGGGCACTTGTAAAGCATTTCATAAATGTTAGCCAGGATTTATGTCAATATTCTATCAGCACCAACATCAGACACCTCTACTGTGGACAGCTGCCAGACTGTAGCATCAGCCATTCACTGGAAGAGCAGGAGCTTGGATGAGTTACCTAACCTCTCTGTGCTTTCCTGCTCTCACGCCGCAAATAATGTACTTATTTTGTGGGGTCAGCGAAGGGACTTAACTCAGATAAAAGAGCTCGAGGACTCTGAGAGGCACACAGACTCTAGAGCCAGATTCCCAGGTCCAAATCCCAGGTCCACTTGTCTGTGTGGCCTTGGGCAAACTGCTTTACCTCTCTGTGTTCCATGGTCTTCCTCTAGCATGAAGGATTACAGTGTTACCCATGTCAAGGGCTAGGAGACGTCACTAAAGGATAATTTCTATATGTAAAATTGTGGCTCAAACAGAAAATGAACATGTAGCAAAGATTTTCTTGGACGCGTTAATTCCTGAGGGAACCACAGCCAGTACAAAGGAGAATTCAAAGAACACACACTTGCAAGATAGTTGGGAATGCTGAAATGACTTAACAAACTGGGGCAAACCTGCAACAGTCAATTGCATTCCATCAGACTCAGCTCCTATGCACTCCTATGGACAAAAATTGTGCCTTATTATCAGTGTTTTACAACTTAGAATATAGCTCCAAGATGACACAAAGTGGAGATAACCCCAGAGGTGTGTGAGGCAGGACACACAGTAAGAGGTTTGGGATTTTTGTCTGTGTTAGGATCTTTCAGCATATACACAGAACTCAGAATAGAGTGAGTGCTATACAGGTTTTTATATAAAAAAAATAATGTGGAAATACATAAATGAAGGTTGACCAAGTAAGAACAAGCAGCAACCATTTATTCAAGGTTTCTATAGCCCCCATCGCTTTTCTTCCAGAAGAAACAAAATCAGGCAGAGGAGTGGGAAGGCTTTCCAGGGGCCCCACAGGTGCCCTGGGAGCCGACAGCCTGGGCAAGCTGGTCAGGGGGTGGTCCACTAGCAGCAGGTCACCCCACGTGATTGGTTAGAGGTACATATCTGGTGCTCACTGATTGGTCCTAGTTGGAGGTGGGGTCAAAAATTGGGGTTGCTACTGGTTATGAATCAAGTCCTGGCTGTTTGGGGCCAGTTGTTACAGGGGTGGTTGTTATGCTTCCAGGATGTTTGCTAGAGACAGTGGTCTGACTTCCTCCAAATCTGACTTACAAGCCATCAGGCCAGCTTTCTGGACTGGTTACTGTAAATAGTGGGTTGGTTTCCTGGGCTGGTTGCTGCAGGCTGTGAGTCAGAGTTCTATTTTTATATATAGTCTGGCCATAGCGTTTGGATATTGAGTCTCTCAGTAACCACAGTGCCTGATGCCTTGGACCCTCCATCAGTGGTAATTACCATCAGCTGATACTGATTACACAGGATAGCGAATCCTGACTGGTTTAAGCAGAATCAGGAACTTACTGCCTTGGGATCTCCGAAGCTGTCAGGAGGCTGGAGAGCCAGGCGGGGGAGGATGGGAACCAGAATGGAGCCCCATGCCTGACAACGCCTGTGTCAGCTCTGTGTCACTCTTGGTCTTGGGGGAGGATGGGCGTCTCTGTTGGTCTGCCTTGGGTCATACGCCACCAAAGGAGAGAAGTGGCTTTTCTCCCAAGGAAACCGGGGTTTTGACACCACAAGAGCAACGCTCAGTTACTGCACCTCCAGAAAAACATCAACATCCACTCAACCACCCCAGGACATGGGTGCCATGGAAAATCCATGTTTCCAGGTGGGGACAATGAGGCACACAGGAGGTCAGTAATTTGTGGGATTCAAACAGATTCAAAGTCTGCTGTCTTGAAAGCCCAGACTCTTTCCCGCTATGTGCTTTTGCCTTGTTGAGTAGGTAATCCTGGGGTTCCCTGACACTTAGGTACTTCGGAGCTCCCACCTGCCCATCCCAGCACAGCACACGGAGTCCTTCCTGTCCTTTAAATTCGGGCCCTTCTCTGCTTGAACACCCTTAGAAGTCCATTCACATCACTGATCACCATGTGTGTGGCCTCCTTCCCCAGCAGCAGACAAGCTCCTGGAGGTCACCTGTCATAAACATAGGAAAACTTTAAACGGAAATCTTGAAATCCAAGGGTCTATGAGAGAGGAACTAACAGAGCAGGGAGAGTGAGCAGACTTTCTGGGGTTGTTCATTTTCTTGTTGTTGAATTTTAAGAGTTCTTTGCATATTTTGGATCACAGTCGTTTATCAGATGTGTCCTTCACTAAATATTTTCTCCTAGTCTGTGACTTGTCTTCTCATTCTCTTGAAATAGATCACACTTGGCTAAGTTCAGTTAAATATTACTCCAAAATCCTGCTTCTGAAAGGGGCAAGAAATTTATGCCCCTCTCCACCCTCTCAGAGATCCCGCAGGAATGGGGAAACCCCCATCTTCATCACTGTGTGATCCCCATGGAGATGCTTCTCTTCCAAGATACTGATGGTCCCTGGAGGTGAGTTTGGGATTGGGATTCTTTGCCAGGGTTCCCGAGGCCGGAGCTCTTTAGATCCATCTCTCTCTCTGTGCACCACCCCTTCTGAAGACCTGTCACCTGGTAGGGGTCCTCATGGACCTGGGACACGGGTTTCCCCACCATCAGAATCATCCACCCTCAAAGCTCTGATCTACTTCCTTCCTGGGGAAGCTGCATCCCAGGGTAGCTAGTGTCCCCATTCTGAAAGCCCCGGAACTGTCCACCCCCAGTAATTCAGTCATCTGGACTCAAGCCCACTCCACCTTGTTCTCCTGGGGGTGGGGAAGAAAAAAGAGCTCTCTGAAGTTGGGTTCTTTTATAGGGAGGACAAATTAGACATGCCACATGGGAAATTAACTTGTCGCAAATGGTCACCAAGAGTCCAGAATGGTGCCTTTGTTCAAAGCCGGGTTTTCTGAGTTCTGGAATTCTGCCAGGAGTCACTGCCTCCAGGGAGCTTTTTCTTTCCCCACCTCCCAACTATCCCCAGCCAGCTGAGCTGCCCCCACCCCCTGCATTTGCCATAACATCGTGGCTGCCACTCTGATGCCACAGTGATGGGATGGGGGAGTCGCCAGTCCATCTCCCTGACGGGCTGTGAGCTCCCTGAGATCAGGTTCTGTCCTATTTGTCTCTCCAACATCTGGCACAGATGGAGCCAACGTATTCCCCACTGTTGTTGTTCAGTTGCTAAGTCCTGTCTGACCCTGCAGTCTCATGGACTGCAGCTCGCCAGGCTTCCCTGTCCTTCACTATCTCCCAGAGTTTGCTCAAACTCATGTCTATTGAGTCGGTGATGTCATCCCACCATCTCATCCTGTCACCGCCTTCTCTTCCTGTCCTCAGTCTTTCCTTGCATCAGGGCCTTTTGTGATGAGTCAGCTCTTTGCATCAGGGGGCCAAAGTATTGGAGATTCAGCATCAGTCCTTGAAGGTGCCAACTCCAAGTCTTGGGTTGGTGCAGGAGGTGCCACCTTGGGGAAGCTTTGAGGCTGATGGGGTTGGGGGTGAGTGCTGGAGTCCTTGGCCTTTGGGTTCACTGCACTTGCCTTGACTCCACTTTATGCCACTTTCCTCTGCCCACACACACCCCCCTGCTGGTGAGAGCAGCTCCTTTGAGATGCCTTTTGCATTTTCATTAATTTCTATTGAATAATTGAAACCAGAAGATTAATACATTCAAACTAAACCTGAATTGCAGTGTGTGTGCTGTTTATAATTGTAATTCCACTGGAGTCGGAAACATTCAAGCGAGTCCTCCTTCTCCAGGGACAGAAGGAACAAAGCTCTGTCTGGAGGGCTTAAAACGCAGCGCCAGGCTCAGGCAGCGCACCCGGACGTCTTTTTTTAATTAACCTATGGATGGAAGGAAACGAGGACCCTAAAGATCAAGCCAGCTGTATAGAAGCTTCCAAAATTAGGGATGATTCTCCTTACTTTCTGGGCTGGAACCAATTTTGTTTCTTTCTCAAAAAATGAAATGGAAATTGCAGAACACCAAGGGCTGAGGACCTGGCCTGAAAAAGTTTTGCTTTTCCTTTCTTTCCTATCTGATGCCAGCCCACCTCACAACTCGATGTGACCTGCCTCCAGCCTTCCCCCAAAGGCAGAATTCTTAAAGCATGGGCTCCATCCTGGGCCCTGGAGCATGTTCAGTGATGATGGGGAAGCAGAAAGCAGAGGGCTTTGGTCTGCAGTCCTCAGCGCAGTCCCCTTTGGGGACAGCCACGTGACAACTCTAGAAGGCGTGGACACTGTTCTTATCCCTTTTACTACTACTTCTCCCACTCTGGGCAAGAATTAGGGGTCCTCAGTGTCGCCTCAGTGCAGTTCCCATTAACCTTAGTTGGGATGCAGAGGGATGAACATCTCAGATTTTAGAGAAACATAAAGAGCAAGTGAGCAGCGCAAACACAGATGGTCACGTTCATGTGACTGCTGATCTCTGGGAGGAGCCCTGGCACCCCGATGCATCCCGTTAATACCACTCTTTCCCCAGGAGAAGGAGAAGGACACAATTATTATCCAGAGTCAGCAGTGACTCACAGGCTCCTGGAGAGGGTTTTCCCAAGGGGGTCTCAACAGGAAAAGAATAAGGCTGATGCATCCAGGAAAGCCAGGAAGAGGACTCAGTTGGAGAGAGATGGAAAGCTGAGTGTGAGGCAGTTCCCGGGAGAAGCTACCCACCGGGTCCACCTTGGAGGCCCCTGGAGAGGTGGGAGATGCAGAGGGGAGGGTTCTCTAGGCTCCACCACCTGTCCTTGTTCAGGTTTGGCTTGTTCAAGCCTCACCTAGCCGATCATCACAAGCCCTGGTAGCTTACGGTTCTGTGGCTACATTTTTCACTGTAATCTAAATGCCTCTCCATTTTGGGATTGACCATAGTACCTCGAGGGTCTTGCTCAGGTACAGAACTGGAGTTTAGGACTCAGTGTAGAAAGGAGTCCGATCACCAGTGTCCCCATTCCTGTCTTTGCTCCACCTGCACCTCTTTTTTTCCCCCCACCTTGCCCCTTCCTGCCTCGGGCCATTGCGTAGCCTGTTCCCTCTGCCTGGAATGCTGTTCCTTTTGGCTCACTTCTTCCAGCTTCCTGGCCAAATGCCATCTCTGTAAGTACCTTCTTATAAATCAATAGCCACCTTCACAGTCCCTCTCCTTGCTATAATTTTCTTAGTTTTGTTTATTGTCTATCTTCCACCAGCTACAGTATAAGCTCAATGGGAACAAGCATCTTTTGTGGACAGATTCCCTATATAGGATTCAGCACATAGTAGTCTGTCAGTAAACACTTCCTGGATGAATGAGCAAATCACAACTGCTGGCAGGGGAAGGAGAGCAGGGTGTTGGGTCTAAGAAGCAGAAATCTCAACTTTGGGCTCAGTTGGCACAGAGACCACGTGGCCCAAAACTGGCACCAGTGGCTGTGTCTTGCCCCTTCCTGGAGGGCAGCCACCTGCTTCTGGGCCATCTGCTTCCCTCCACACTGGTGGCCACAGCTGCACCAGCTTTCTCAGACTCGAGGGCCCACTCTGATCTCTGGGGTCCCTGCTCCCTCCCTCCTTGGGGCCCCTCCCATGCTTTTTGGCTGCACCTTTATCCCCAGGACCCGGCCCCTCGCTTGCACCTTTCCAGGTGCCATCTGCAAAGTTGGGATCAGAGAGAGGAATGGGGCATCTGAGCCAGCTCTCCTTGGCAAATCAAAGTTTAAAAGATGACACTTTTAACTATGCGTGAGCACAATGTACCCTGAGGCTTTTTGTGGTAAACAGCTCTCAACACACAGTTTCTTCATTAGTTATTATTATTTTCTTAAGCAGTGGCAAGGCAGGAGGCAGGGCCCTGCTCAGTCCACCGTAAGTCAGCTGTCAACCCTGGGCTGAGTGGGGCTCTGGGCAGCCGCCTGCCTGGGCCCAGGGGGAGCGGGGGTAGCCTGAAGGGAGCCAGAGTCGTGACGTGCAGACTTCCGGAGGAAAGAAAGCAGGGGGAAGGGGGAGGGCTGCACTGGCAAAGACACCTCTTCCACCCCGTGAGACATCCTTCCGGGGAGCCCCTCCATGGGGTAATCAGGACTTTAGCAGAGGGGGAAAGAGAAGAGGATTATCACTTACTGAACAGTGACTGAGGCACCTTACATGTGGCAAAACCCCATTTTTCATAAATGAAATGCAGATAAGACATAAGAAGCCTTAATTTGTAGCATGTGCCAATTTCCAAGGCATAAACACTCCCACCACAGCCAGTTTCAAGACACCAACTATGTGATACTTGGCTTGTAAAACTGCTAAAAATTTAAAAACCATTTCTGCGAGCCAGTAGGAACCAGCCCCCCCCCCAGCCCCCCAGTATATACGATAGGATTCAAAACTTCTCTGCAAGAAGGCATGATGATTAGTTAATTTCAGGTGTCAGCTTGACTATGCCACATGTGCCCAGATATGTGGTCAAATGTTATCCTTGGTGTGTCTCTGAGGGTGTTTCTGGATGAGATTAGCATTTGAGTGAGTAGGCTGAGTAAGCAGATTGCCCTCCCCAGTGTCGGTGGGCCTTGTCTAATCAGTTGAGGACCCAAATAGGACAAAAAGGCTGACCCCTCCATGAATAAAGCCTGACTATCTTGAGCTGGGAAATTGACCATTCGTCCCCTTTGTACTGAAACCGAAACACTGGTTCTTCTGGGTCTTAAGCCTGCTGAATTTTGGACTGGAACTCACACTATTGGTTCACCTGATTCTTTAGGTATTGGGACTCAGACTTGAATTACATTATCAGCCCTCCTGGGTCTCCAGCTTGCTGGCTGGACATCATGAGTGCCACCAGCCTTCATTTTAAAAACAGATAGATATCTCCTATTGGTTCTGCTTCTCTGGAGAAACCTAGTTAATACAGAGGTAATTGTGGTCACCAGAATAATGCCCCCACCCCACCAAAGATGTCCATGTTCTAATCCCCAGAACCTATACATATGTTTTGTCGTGCATTGATTAATTTTATGTGTCAACTTCACAGGGCACAGTGCCCAGATATGTGGTTAAACATATTCTGGATGTTTCTGTGAGGGTTTGGGGATGAGATTAACATTTAAGCAGATGGACTTTGAATAAAGCAGATTGCCCTCCCTAAAATGGGTAGGCCTTACAGTTGCAGATGGAATTAAGGGTGCTAGTCAGGAGTCAAAGTCAGGGAGATTGTCCTGGATAATCCACGAGGGCACAATGGAACCACAAGAGGGGCAGGAGGGTCAGTGTCCAAGTGATGAGCTGTGACAAGGGCTTGACCAGCCATTGACAGCTTTGAGGATGTAGAGGGGCCACGAACCAAGGAATGCAGGCAACCTCCAGAAGGAGGAAATGGCAGGAACAGATTCTTTCCCAGAATCTCTAGAAGGGACGCAGCCTTGCTGACACCTTGATTTTAGCCGTGAGACCCATCTTCAACTTTGACCTCCAGAACTGTAAACTGATACATTGGTGGTGTTTTATGCCACTAAGTTTGTGGCCATCTGTTACAGCAGCTGTGGGAAACTAATCCCAATATGTTTTGTCCACAGTTAACTAAACAGTGCTCCCAAAGCTCAGAGAAGAAGGCTGTCCAGGTTGCCATAGTGATGAGCATCAAAGGGGTTTGAGCCCGGGGGTGTCTGATTCCAAAGCCTAGTTCTTTGTTCTGTCTCAAGAGAAAAGCCATTCTTGAAATATAAATGCCCTTGGGGAGGTTACCAACTTAGTTCTACTTTAGCCTAAGTAACTGGAAAGTTTTCTTTCTTTTTTTTTTTTTTGGAAAGTTTTCTTTACAGAAAATAAACCACCACAAAAGGCAACGTCCAGGTGAAGGCACAGCTGAGCTTGCGAGAAGGACGGAATCTGCCCCCTCCTCAGGGTGGTGTGGCCCAAGGGAAGCTGGATATGAAGACTCCCAGGTGGTCAGCGGAAGCATGCAGACTTTAAGTCTATGAGGCCAAGGGGCATTTCCAAGCCCTGCACCGAGAGGCTTGGATGTCAACCCCTCCCTGGAAGCTGAAGGCATGGCCTGTGGTTTGAGATCGGGAAAAGCAACCTCTTAAGGCCGACAGCTTCAAAAGAAATTACCTGTCCCAGGGCAAGGAGATGAGGAGGAGGCTGGTCTGTTTTCCTGGAAGAGGCCTCATGAAATACGAGGAGATGCCGGGCAAGCACTTTCCAGAATGGAAGAAAACCAAACATCATCAAATGCAGGAAGCCCAGTGAGTCCCATTCCCCAGGCCCTGGGTGCTTGTGCCCAAGACATGGGCGCTAGATAGGAGAACATATATCTCTTGGGTCAAACACCGCACCAAGCATTTAGTTTGGTTGCCAGCGTTTGTTGAATGAATGAGTGATAGGGAACAAGATAGAAAATGAGAATGCCAACTTTAGACAAGATCTGGAATTCACAGTCTCTACCCACACCTCCATCCCCACCTTCTAAGGACCCCAGAACTGGTGCCCAAGAGAGGGCTTCCGGAGGTCCAGGGCAGGGGCTAGGGCAAGGGTATCAAGCATCCTGGGGTGTCTCGCCTGGGTCCAAGGAGCCCCCACGTGGCCCAGCCCCCCAGCTGCAGTTTTCTCCAGAATCACCCATCTCCAGAGCCCCATATTCAAATAAGCTCAGAAACTGAGCCTGGGCTATATTTAGCAGAGTCAGAGGGAGATGATCTAAGGCTGAATCGAGCAGAGCTGACCTGGAAGTGGGGCTTGGGCGACTGCACCCCTCCCACTGGATGACGCTGCCAGTTGCCCTGGGAGCCAGCGTTTGGGAGTTTGTCGGGGGAGAACCATCATGATCCACAGCCTGTCTGCATGCCTGGGCACCAGCATTGTTTCTCCTTTGAGAGCTTTTACCGAGTCAGCACCACACTTTTATGAGAAAAGATGGACTGGGCTGTGTTCTGGGGCCGACAGCCTGGCCAGGGAGCCATCCCGCTTGTGACGGAGGGCATTTGGCTCCGGCCTCTGGGCCGGTAACCTCTTGCTCCTGTTTTTATCTTTAAAAGCAGCGGCAATCTGACCCCTTGTGTATTAGTTTCCTGCAGTTGCTGTAATCAATTATCACAAATTGCATGGCTTAAAACAGCAGAAATTTTTTCCCTCACAGTTCTGGAGGATAGAAGGCTGAGCCGAAGAAGGTGTTGGCAGGGCCACGCTCCCTCCAAAGGCTCTAGGAAAAAAACTTCCCCTGCCTCTTCCAGCTTCCTGTGTTGCATGCACGCTTGGTGTTCCGTGCTTTGTAGCTACATCGCTCTAATCTCTGCTCTGGCTCCATGTGGCTTTCTCCCCTGTGTGTGTGTGTCCAAATTTCCCTCTTTCCTAAGGACTCTAGGCCCATCCTAATCCGACACAACCTCATCTTAATTATGAAGACTTTCCTGATAACATTCACAGGCACCCCGGTTGGACTTTGATACATCTGGGGTGGGGAGGAGCATGCAATTCAACTGTGACACTATCCATCCCCTTCTACCCAAGGACAGCATCACCCCCACCCCCTTCTCCAGCAACCGTGGCGAAGAGAAGGCCCTCCAGGCGGAGGTCGAATCTGTGGTTCAGCTGCGGGCTGGGTGCCGCTCTAGTGAGCCTGACTGATTTCACTGGCCAGGTACCTGGAGGCAGCCCTCAGCCTTCACAGCCCACTCACTCAACACCCACCTCCTCACACTCATTGCATCCCGGGTCGTGCCTGCCTCACCTCCTTTCATCCTCAACTCCCCTGTGTGCTGGGATCATTTTCCGCGGATCACACAGGAGGAAACAGAAGTAGAATAAGGTGAGCCCCGTGGCGCAGGTTGGGTGTCTGGAAGCCAGCCGGGCCTGACTCGGCTCTTGTAAGAGTTGGAACGAGGGCTTCCACCCTTGTCTTCCCTTCCAAGCTGGGGGGTAGGGGGCTGTACAGGTGGAGCCTACGGGAAGCAGGAGGGGCCTCTCCCTAGCACAGTCCTGACACGACCCCCCGACACCTCCACTTAAGGGGATGTTGTGGCCACTTTAAGGGTAACTAGACAAGATGCTGGAGGAACGAGTGTGGCCACGGGACAGAAGGAAGTTGAAAGGTGGGCCTTTTTCTCCCGAGACCTTACCCTGCCCTCGGCTCATCTCCCCAGACACGACCGCAGGGACGGGTGGGGCTCTGGGGTGGGGGGACTCTGAGTCAGCCAAAGAGAGGGGGTGTGGCTGTGGTACCAGGACATGGGGGAGGCAAATTCGCCAGGCCCGGCCCCAGGTTAGAGGGTTCCTCATGACCAGCAGGAGAAACGGGAGTCACGAGTGCCCCCTAGCCCTCTGCAGAGGCCAGAGGAGACGACCCCGGCCCCTCGGCAACCCTCCTGCCTCCCTGGTTCTTGGCAAGCGCACTGGTCAGTAGTCTCCCTGACTCTCCCTCCTGCCCTTGAACTCAGGATTTGGTCTGGGAGCCAGCTGAGGCCTGTGTGCGCTCTTGGCCCCAAGCCTGGGCTGGACCCAGTCTCTTCCCTTCTCACTACCAGGCTTGGCAGCCTCCGGAGCCCTGGGCTGTAGGGAGCTGCTCTGGGTCTGGAGACTGCAGGGGGTGGGGATGGAGGGGGTGTAAGCCTTTAAATGAGGCCTCCTCCAGCACCCTCAACCTAGCTCAGACTCTGAGAACAAAGCTGAAGGTCGAGAGAGCAGAGTGGAGGCATCCAGGCATGATGGGGAGGCCTGTGGTTCATGTTGGATGCATATTAGAAACACCAAAGGAGGTTCTCAGGCCTGCACATCACCCAGAGATTTTGGTTTAATTAGTCTGAGTGCATCCTGCCTGTGAGGATGGCTAACACTCCCCACGGAGGACTGGGATGGGGCTTCACCACACCTGTGGCCACTCCGTGCCTGTTTCAGCAGGGGTGGGGTGAAGCAAAGGGTGGCCAGCTTCGGTTTTAGGGAGGAAGGGACCCCTTAAAACTAGTGTCTGGCCTCATATATATTGGGGTTGCAGTTTCTTCCCTGAGCCTGGCTTCTTTCTCCTGCCACTCACCTGCCCTTCCAGCTTCACCTGCCACCTCACATTAAGATTTTAAGAGAATTCAAATGTAGGCTCCCACCCATAAAACTCTCAAAACTTACAAAACTTAACAATAAGAAAGCAACCAGTTTCTAAATGGGCAAAGACCTGATCAGACACCTCACCAAGAAGATATATACCGACGGCCAGTAAGCATATGAAGGGATGCTCCACATCCTATGTTATCAGGGGATTGCAACTAAGACCCTATTAATAATGAGTAAAACACCTACCCTACTCCAGTGTTCTTGGCTGGGAAATCCCACAGACAGAGGAGCCTGGCGGGCTCACAGTCCGTGGAGTCACAAAGAGTGGGACACAACTGAGCGACTAAACAGCAAAGCAGTTGGTCTAGACCAGTGGTTTGCAACATGTGGCCATTATCTTGGTCAAGTTCCCAAGCCCTGCCCCAGACAGATCGAATCAAAAACTCGGTGGCGTGAGAGCAGCCTGCGCTTTAATGAGCTCAGAGTCAGATGGCTCTGATGCTGCCAGTTTGAGAACCACTGGCCTAGAACAGGGCTTCTTACCTTGGTTCTGCTGATGTTCCAGGCCGGATGGTTCACGTTGCTGGGGCCCGTCCTCTGCACTGCAGGAAGCTGACGCACATCTCTGTCCTCTACCCATTTATTTCTGGTAGCAGGCCACTCCCCCAGCCCAGTTGTGACTGTCAAACATCTCCAGACAGTGCCAGTTGGCATCTGGGGAGCTCATTGTCCCTGCTGCAAACTAGGGGAGCTTCTCAAACACAGAATTATGCAAAACCATGAATCCATCCTCTGACTTGGGCACCATGCCGGGCTATCCCTCTATTGGGTATTTGATCCTAACTTTAAGGCAAATTGTGTCCATCTCACTGCTTACAAGCTGTGTGACCTTCAGCAAGTTACTTAAACTCTCTGTTGCCTCAGTTTTCTCAACTGTCAAATGGGGGATAACTCAGTTCACTTCAGTTGCTCAGTCATGTCCAACTCTTTGCCACTCCATGGACTGCAGCATGCAAGGCTTCTCTGTCCATCACCAACTCCCAGAGCTTGTTCAAACCATGTCCACTGAGTCAGTGATGTCATCCAACCATCTCATCCTCTGTTGCCCCCTTCTCTTCCTGCCTTCAATCTTTCCCAGCATCAGGGTCTTTTCCATTAAGTCAGCTCTTTGCATCAGGTGGCCAAAGTATCGGAGCTTCAGCTGGGGGATAACTAGTGCCTCCCTAATAGGCTGGCTAAGGATATAAAACGACAAATTGTATACCAAACTCTCAGCATGGTGTCTGAAGCACAATAAATAAATGCCCAGGAAATATCGGTCTCTTTTTCTAAATTGAAGTCTAGCTCATTTACAATACTATATTAGTTTCAAGTTTTATATATATATATATATTCAAGATTCTTTTCTATTACGCATTATTACAAGACGTTGTCATTCTCTGTGCCTTACAGTAAGTCCTTATTATCTATTTTATGTATGTGTGTGCATGCTAAGTTGCTTTAGTCATGTCCGCTCTTCGTGACCCTATGAACCATTGCCCCCCAGGCTCTTCTGTCCATGGGATTCTCTAAGCAAGAATACTGGAGTGGGTTGCCATGCCCTCCTCCAGGGGATCTTCCCAACCCAGGGATCAAACCTGTGTCCCCTTTACGGGCAGACAACTCTTTACCCTTAGCGCTATCTGGGTGGCAGTGTCTATCTGTTAACTTCATACTCCTAATTTCTCTCTCCCCTATCCTTTCCCCGTTGGCAACCGCAAGTTTCCTTGTCTGTTTCAATTTTGTAAACAAATTCATTTTTATTATTTTTAAACACATGTAAGTGACATCATATACACCACGTCTAATGGGATGACTGTGTGGATTTTGTATCTTGTTGATGCGGTATATCACATTTGCGTATGTGGAATCATCCTTGCAACTCTGGAATGAAGCCAACTTGATCATGGTGTAGGATCCTTTTTATATATCGTTGGATTCATTTGCTAATATTTTGTTGAGGAGTTTTATACCTATATTCATCAAAGATATTGGCCTATAATTTTCTTTTCTAGTGTTTTCGTCTGGTTTTGTTATTAGGGGGACAGTGGTTTCATAGAATGACTTTGGGAGTGTTCCTCCCTCTTTAGTCTTTTGGAATAGTTTGAGGATTGGTGTAAATTCTTTGTATGTTTTTTTAGAATTTGCCAGTGAAACCATCCGGTCCTGGACTTTTGTTTACAGGGAGTTTTTTGTTTTATTAAATTACAGATTCTATTTCACTTCTACAAGTCAGTCTGTTCAAATTATCTGTTTCTTCTTGACTTAATTTTGTCAGGCTGTATGTTTTTAGAAACTTGCCCATTTCTTCTAGGTTGTCCAATTTGTTGACATATAAATGTTTATAGTGTTTTCTTATTTTATTTCTGTGAGATCAGTTGTCATTTCTCCTCTTTCATTTCTCATTTTGTTTATTTGGGTTCTCTTTGTTTTCTTGTTGCTGAATCTGGCTAGAAGGTCATCGATTTTTTTTATCCTTTCATAAAAATCTTATTGATCTTCTGTCCATCTAGTCAAGGCTATGGTTTTTCAACAGTGGTCATGTATGGATGTGAGAGTTGGATTGTGAAGAAAGCTGAGCACCAAAGAATTGATGCTTTTGAACTGTAATGTTGGAGAAGACTCTTGAGAGTCCCTTGGACTGCAAGAAGATCCAACCTGTCCATCCTAAAAGAGATCAGTCCTGGGTGTTCATTGGAAGGACTGATGTTGAAGCTGAAACTCCAATACTTTGGCCACCTGATGCGAAGAACTGACTCATTTGAAAAGACCGTCCTGCTGGGAAAGATTGCGGGCAGAAGGAGAAGGGGATGACAGAGGATGAGATGGTTGGATGGCATCATCGACTCAATGGACATGGGTTTGGGTGTACTCCGGCAGTTGGTGATGGACAGGGAGACCTGGCGTGCTGCAGTTCATGGGATCACAAAGAGTCGGACACAGCTGAGCAACTGAACTGAACTGATCTTCTGTTTGCTTTTTTTAAAAATCTCTATTTCATTTATTTAATCTCTAATCTTTATTATTTCCTTCATTCTGCTGACTTTGAGGGTTTTGTTCTTCTTTTTCTAAGTTCTTTTAGGTGGTAGATTAGGTTGTTTATTTGAGATTTTTCTTGTTTCTTGAGGAAGGCCTATATCTCTATGAACGTCCCTTTTACAACTGCTTTAGTTGCATCCCATAGATTTTTGTTTTCATTGTCATTTGTCTCGAGGTATTTTCTGATTTCCTCTTTGATTTCATTGTCAGCCCATTATTTTTTAGTAGCATGTCGCTTAGTCTCCATGTAATCTTCTTTTCTCTCGTTTTTCTTTCAGTGGCTGATTTCTAGTTTCATCTGATTGTGGTCAGAAAAGATGCTTGAAATAATTCCTATTCTCTTAAATTTGTTGAGGCTTATTTTGTATTGTACCTTGTGGCCTATCCTAGAGAATATTCCATGAGCACTTGAAAAGGAAAAAAACGATTTATTTATCGTTGTGCTGGGTCTTTGTTCCTACGCTCAGGGTCTGTTCTTCATTGTGGTGTTCAGATTTCTCCCTGAGGTGGCCTCTCTTCTTGCAGAACACAGGCTCTGGGGCACAAGGGCTTGAGTAGTTTTGATGCATGGGCTAGTAGTTGCCACACCAGCTTAGTTGCCTTGCAGCCTGTGGGATCTTCCTATATCAGGGATCAAACCCATGTTCCCTGCACTGGCAGGCAGATTCTTAACCACTGGACCACCAGGGAAGTCCCCATGTTATGTCTTTTGAGAGCACTTAGTCCACTGACATTGTAATAGTTATTGACAAGTATGTATTTATTGCCATTTTAAACCTTATTTTCTAGTTGACTTCCTAGTTCTTTATTCTTTTTCTTTAGTGTCCTGATGGTTTTCTCTTGCATTGGGCTTGAGTTCTTTCTTTCTAGTTTTTTTGTGATTCTTTTGTATGTTTTTGCTCTCCAGTAACCCTGCGTAGACTGTGTGAATCCAGTATTTTTGGTGTGAGGGCTGTTTTTGTTGTGGGTGCCTGCTACGTCTTTCCTCGGGGTGTGCTGGCCATTGTCCTCGTGATGGGGACTATGTTTGGTGTTGGGGAGACCAGAGCCCACACTGGATGTTGGGCGGGGCAGCCTCTTTGCTCTGTGGTTGTCACAGCCCTGTGGGGGCAGGGTCTGCTCCCCCGTCATTGAAGTAAAAAACCCCAGGTCTGCCTTTAAGCTGCAGTGTGAGGTAGGTAGAAGTGAAGTGCTCCTACTGGAAAGAAACCCGTGTGTATTCCTCCTCAGGGGCTGTCCACAGGGGGCATGCAACTCTGTGATGCTGCCCACCACCTGGTGTGCATACCAATGAAGTCTGCTGCTGCTGGACCTGCCCTGGACTCGCCTCTGCCGAGAGGACACTGATAATTGGCGCAGATGTCAGCCCTGCCCCTCTCACAAAGCCCACGGCCACCGTAGCCAGGCTCTGTCTGAGCAAACTGACAGTGGAGGGTCCTATGGCAAATTCATGGCCCATCTTATATGCATGAACAGTGGTGGCCTAGCCACATTCTAGGCCCTTTGGGCTGTTTCTGCACAGCTAAATCGAGCCTTCTGCCTGGGTCCGTCAGCTGAAACCCCATCTACTGCACACCCTGCACATACTGGCAGGCGCGTGTTGCAGGTTGGGAAATACAGCGATGTGACAGCTGTCAGTGCTGGTCTCTCGCCCTGCCTGGCAGCAAGGCAGTACCTGCACAGTCCTCTTGAGCAAAGACCAAGCCATTCCAGCTCCCTGTCTGCCCAGCGGGCCTCCAAATGGTAAAGGGGGTTCCGAGGATGAGGGACCCACTCCTTTTTCACAGCTCCCTCCCAGGGGTGCAGATTCCATCCTGTTTTTTTCCCCCTGTCCTGCCCAGTTATATGGGGATCTTTCTTGCAGCTTGGTTGTGAAGGATCTTCTGCCAGCTTTCAGCTGGTTTTCTGTGAGAATTATTCCGTGTGTACATGTATTTTTGATGTGTTCGTTGAGATGAACTCATCTTTTTCCCCTGCTGTCTTGACCTCCCTCCCCTAGTCAGTCATCTTATCACGATCCAGCTCAGAGAGTCTCATCAAAATGCATTTCTGTTCTCTGACCTCACAGCAAACACAGCCAGCAGAGGCCAGACCCAGGCAGACAGAACTGGGTACAGCCTGCTGGTCAAGCAGAGTCCCTAAAGTCACAGTGCTGGGGCGCTCAGAGTGGCTCCTGGACTTCTGACACCTGTGGGGATCTCCTCTGAGCAGCCTGATGCAGCACCAGCCTTGTAGATGGAGTGACAAGGTGCAGGAGGGGCCCACGGGCCCCAGATATCTGCCCCCCACCCTGGGTGCTCACACCCCACTCCTCGTCCAGGCCTGGGCATCCCAGGAAAAAGATGAGAAATAGCACAACTCCTCCTCTGCACCTCACATCCCAATAAAATATTTATTATTTCAAGAAATAAATCTTTAAAAAAAGAGAGAGAGAAAAGAGTATCTCTATTGCTTTCCCCCGACAGGTCAGGTCCTTGGCGACTACTGAGTTTCTGTGGCCGCAGGGGCCACCCAGGCCGAGAGGGCTCTCTGATGGGAGGCGACCCCCTCTCTGGACTCAGGGTCCTGTGGCTGCCTCCCCGAAAGGGGGCAGGGGCAGGCCTAGGTGGGTGGGGCAGGTTACCAGAAAGGGAGGGGGATTAAAATCAACTGGGGTGGGGTGGCAGTGTTTCGGAAGTCCTGGTCTTTTTCCTCAAGCAGGGCTCTGGGCTCAGGGTGAAGGGGAAGGCATGCCACACAAAGATGGATGGACAGCTGGATCCAGAGGAGGTCTGAGGCTGGAGGAGGCTGGAGGTAGGGACGCGGATGCAGCATTGATGGGGTGGGAGGGCACAAGGGTGTGCAGGCCTGGGGAGCCAAGAAAGAGGCCAGGTGTGCTGTGGGGCAGAAGTCCATCCCAAGCCTACGGAAGATGCTTGAGGGGTGGGGCAGGGCCTGAGGTTTTGGAAGCAAGTCCACGGTCTGGAGTCGCAGTCATGCTGGGGGAGGTTTCAGGAAATGCCCAAAGTGAAGAGAGTTGGAACAAGCAAGAGGGAGACAATTCAACCCAGGGTCCAGGTGGTCCCTGCAGCCTCTGACTGTAGTCCCCAAGTGTGGAGGGGAGAAGGAATTTGGGAAAGCTAATAGGAGGCATAAGCTGGGGGACCCTTCCCTCAGGCCCCCCATCCTTTCTGCCCACATTGCAAACAGCTCCAGAGGGACAAGGTTGACCCCGCACACATCACTCCCCCTCTGTGGACCGTTCAATGGCCATCAAGCAAGCCTCACCCCGCTTCCTCTGTTGTATACCCAGAGGGCCCCTCCTGGTCCCAAGAAGGACAAGAGCCCTCTCTCCATCTGGTTCAGATCTGGTCTTGCACAGAGTAAGGGGCCTCTGACCACCTGCTCCTGGGCCACTCACTGGGATGCTTGCACCAACCCCCAGCTGCTTGGCCACTGCGCTGCCATGCGCCCCTGGGAGGAGCACGAGGAGCCTGCCGAGGGTGGGCACCAGGTGCTTGGCAGATTCTACCCCCTCCCTAGACCTACACACCAATCTGCCCTGCCCACGTCCCAGTCAAGGAAGAAGGCTTCAGTTCGGGGGCATCGAGGGGAGGGAGGGTCACTGGAGCTCGGACTCTGCTGGTGCTTTCTCCTGCGGTAGGGAGGGCCAGCCGGGTGGTCACCTCACAGACAGTCCTGGCACAAGGCCACCTGGCCCTTGCGGAAGTCTCGGCAGGGGCAGAGCCGCCGATATTTCGTGCTGGAGCCGGCGCAGCTGAAGAGCAGAGGTTCCTTCTGTAGGAAGCACTCCTGGCCAGGCTGGGCAAAGGCCGGGTACAGGTGGTTCATCTCTGACTCAATGCCGTCGCAGGGCACCTGCAGCCTGGATGGGCACCACCGGAGGCGGTTACTCAGTGGGCACTGCCCATTCCCCTGCCCTGGCCCACCCATTCCAGACCCAGGGATGTTTCTAGGAGGCGCTGGGAGAAATGCTGGGTGAGCAGCTCCTGACAGTGGGCAGGAGAGCAGGGCCACAGGCTGACACATCAGGAGGAATCGGACAGTTTCTGCGGCCTGGACCTAGAAGATGCCCAGGCAGGCTGGGCAGGGGTCTGAGGCTTTGCCAAGGGTGTAGAGCTGCAATGTGGAAACCTGCCTGGAAGGTCCCTGCCAGATCCTTCCTCCTGGGAAGCACTGAGTCCCCCTCACCCTTGCTGGCAGGCCAGGGGGCAAGGCGGTCAAGGGAGTGAGGGGCTACAGGTGAGGTCAGCTGGGCCAGGTCAGGCAGGGGGCTCACTCACTTCTGGAAGGCGTCCTGGCTGTTGAGGAAGGGGAAGAAAGAGGGCTCACAGATCAGCCCGTGGTCCAGGCAGGCGTCCGTGCAGGCCCTTCCCGTGGCAGCCAGCCAGGCCCGGAGGGAGTGCACTGGAGGCCAGGCCCCCGGGGCTAAGCTGGTGTTGCGGGCCCATTCGAGGTGGGTGGCATTGGGAGCCAGGATAAAGGGGCTCTGCGGGGCTCGGGCCCCAGGTGGCGCAGGAGCCGGGTCTACACAAAAGTCCTGCCAGGAGGAAAGCAGAGTTAGGAGGAAAAGAGGGGCGCCTCTCTCCCGCTGACTCAACATACTCCCTACTTCCCTCTCACTTGCTACCAAACTTTTAAACAGCTTTATAATAAAATGAAAAATAAAAGTCTTTGCATTTCCATGCCATGATATGGAGGCTGGGATGCTAGAGCTGGGGTCCAGGAGAGGGGCGCTCCAGGCCTGGTCTCTGAGTAGTACTGTTGGCCCCCCCAACAGTCCATCTCCACCCTCCACAGGGAAGGAAACAGGCTGGAGAAAGACTGGGGGGTTAAAGCACCCTGCACCCCAGGCAGAGGTGGGCCCTCAGACTCTGGAGCCGCCCCACCCCAGAGACAGAGAGTGGGGGGCCCACACACCTGGTGCTGGATGTGGCATGGATTCGCTCCAGCATCCCCTCACATGTGTACTCGTAGGGCAGGTAGGGGTCCACCTGTGGGAGAGACAGGCAGGCACATGGGTGAGGAGAAACCCTGGGGCTCCCCGGACCTGGCCGCTCGGCTCTGGGAGCAGAGATCTGGGGGCTCAGGCATCCTGCACCCAGCAAGCCGACCACTCCATCCACTCAAGTGCCCTGCTCCCCAGTGCACCCCGTAGTGGCCCCCAGGAGCTCAGGACAGCTCATCTCTCCTCGGCTCCTTTCCAGCTACACCAAGGTTTTCCTCTTTCCCTAAAGCTCATTGTTCCATCTCCACTTGAGCTGTGATGTCTGCTCTTTCGGAGCCAACCCCTGGATTCACCCTCTCCTTCCCAGGTGGCTCAGTGGTAAAGAATCCAGTGGCAGGAGACATGAGTTCGATCCCTGGGTCAGGAAGTTCATCTGGAGGAGGAAATGACAACCTTCGCTAGGATTCTTTGCCTCCCTGGTGGCTCAGCTCAGCTGGTATAGAATCCGCCTGCAATTCAGGAGACCCCGGTTTGATTCTTGGGTCGAAAAGTTCCCCTGGAGGAGGGATAGGCTACCCACTCTAGTATTCTTAGGCTTCCCTGGTGGCTCCCACAATGCGGGAGACCTGGGTTCGATCCCTGGGTTGGGAAGGTGCCCTGAAGGAGGGCATGGCAACCCACTCCAGTATTCTCGCCTGGAGAATCCCCATGGACAGAGGAGCCTGGTGGGCTACAGGCCATGGGGTCACCAAGAGTCAGACACGACAGTGACTAAGCACAGCATAGCTTAGATGTCACCTCCTCCAGGAAGCAGACCCAGAGTACCACCTCCTGTTTAGCTCCTGTTAAAAGACCACTTTCCTTGGCCCCCACCCCAGGCTTCCCAGTGTAGAACTGGCTTCTGTGTCATCCTTTCTGATGTGTTCCTTGTCTGCCTCAGGTTAGGAGCCCCATCACTCTGGGACCGTGACTTGTTCACTGTCATCCCTGTTGCCTCACTCACTGCCCAGAATACAGTCGTCACTGGGGAGGTAGTCTTAGAACGGAAAAGCATCCCGGCTCTGCCTGTGTCCTGCCCAAGATGCGGAAGGTTCATGCAAAGGAACCCAGAGCATCTCTCAGCCTGATGGAATGAGATCACATCTGTGAAGCTTCCTGTCCAGATCAGGTACCTGGGAGCTCCATGAACTAGGTGCCCCAAACCGTCCGTCTAAATATCAAACCGCCTGTGCGTTACAGAGTAGCGCACACTGGGGCTGATGGGAGCAGATGGATTTGGCAGCTGGGGCCCGAGAAGTGAAGGGAACAGAGAGGAAGTGATGAGGCACCTGCCTCCCGGGAGTGGGGACCCCCACCTCTCCTCCACTCTTCTTGCCTGGCCACCCATGCCCTGTTTACACCAACCCCCGGTGGCCCAGCACACAGCCAGCTTGGAGGAAAGATAGGCCAGGTGGGCAGGAGGCAAGATCAGGCTGACACGGGAGACAGCCCATCTCAGACTCAGAGAAAGATCTGTTTTAGCCTTCAACACCCATGCCCCACTCCCCACGTGTGTGTGTGGGTGGGGGAGGCATCACACCCAGGCAGCCCACCTTCTGTTAATGCCATTTTCCAGCCAGCAGCGCCAGAAATCAGGTAGCTTCAGCCCTGGTAGTGAAATTGTGCAGGTCTGCTCAAGGCCACACTGCACCCCCGCCCGCCCTTCCTCATCATCAGAGGTGGATGGAGTCAGAGCCCAATCTTGCCTCCAGGAGACCCCACCTCGAGGGGATGCAGGCCCATCCCGAGCCCTCTGGCCAGAGGGACATGCCCGACATCAGGCTGTGGCGGGTCTTGGGAAGCAGCAGCCGCCACCCGGGGCGAGTCGCTGGACAATACCCCTCCCATCTGACCTTGCCCCAGACCTCACTTCACCTGTACTGTGAGCCGGTGTCCTTAATCCAGGGGCAGTTCCGGGGTCCCAGAGAATTCCCCGGTCCACTCCCAGCCACATCCTTCACAGCCCACCGACCAGCACAGCTTTTCAGCCCTGAGCTCTGCACAGCCAGTCCCAGCCTGAGCTGCAGGCGCCGAGGCCCCGCCGCCAGCTGCTGCCCTAGCAGTTCCCCAGTCGCCTCGCGTACAAGGCTTCAAGTCCTGGTTTTAAATAAACCCCCTGGAGAAGAGACTTCCCCTCCAAATGTCACTGCCTGCTCTAGCAGCAGCCACCGAGTTATACCCCTTGTGGTTTGAAGCCCATCATGCGGTGATTCAAAGCCGCGCCGCACCCCCCCCCCCGAATGAGGGGACCTTTCAGAGTAGCCACGTCCCACCTGCCGTGAATCTCCCACCGGACGAGCCAGCCTGCCTGGAAATTACCCCCATTAGGTCTAATTACAGGTGTGCACAGTGATCCGTCTCACAGAATGGCAGGTGCTGGTCCTGCTGGAATTACCGGCCTGTGATAATGAGAACGGCGGGCAGGGAGAAAGCAGGCATCCCTCCCCCCATCTCCCTGCCCCTCCTCTCCCTCCCCTCACCTCAAATGGCCTCACCCTGGACAGAGAGATGCTTGAAGAGCAAACCCACCGAGGCTGAGAGACCTGAAAAGAGCCCCCACCTGGAGCCTCCTTGCTGCCTGTTGCAGGGGCGGTGGCAGGCAAAGGGCCGGGGGCCACCGGGCTGATGCCTCAGGTCCCTCTCAGCCCCGTCCCCTCCCTCTCCCTGCAAAAAACCCCAGACTCACAGAAGAAGCTGTGTCCCCTGATGGCGGCCCTCATTCGCTCTCTGAGCTCCTGCCAGCTATCTCTGTTTTCTAAACTAGGATGATCAGATTTACCCAGGGGGCTTGCTTAGAATGCAGACTCCAGTCCAAGTTCGATGCATGAAACAGGGCACTCAAAGCCGGTGATCTGGGACAACCCAGAGGGATGGGATGGGGAGGGAGGGAGGAGGCGGGCGTTCAGGATGGGGGACACATGTACACCCGTGGCTGATTCATGTCAATGTATGGCAAAAACCACCACAATAAAGTAATTAGCCTCCAATTAAAATAAATTTTTTAAAAAAAGTAAAACACTGACTCCAAGCCACACCAGTCCTTTGAAATCTGAAGCCAGGGACAGGCCCAAGAGTCTGCCTTTTAAACTCCTTCTAGGCATCACGTTAACCAGGAGGTGGGATAGGAGTGGGGGTGGTTAAAGGCAGAGGGGCCTGGGGCTGGTTTGGAGTCCAGCTGCGAGAGTCAGCCTGGTGAATCTGCAATACCTTAGTTCCGGGACCCTTATGTTCCTGTGATTTTTAATTAACTAATTAACACAATTAAACAGATGTTCATGTTTTTAAAAAATCAAGAGAAAACAAGGCAAAGGAAGTTTTCTTCTGACCCCAGATGCCCAGACCCTTCCCGGGGGCAGCCACGTTATCAGCTTCTTGGGTGTCCAACCAGAAATAACGTGTGAATAGATGAATGGGCTCACATGCACAGACCCCCCACCCCCAACTCCATTTTAGGTCTGCAGCTGGGAACACCGTCTCCACAGGGCTGGGATCTCACTCACTGAGTTTCTCTTGAGGGAGGGATCCTGGAGGTGGGGCCAGGCCTGCGGCCTGGAGGTGGACAAAAGCCTTTGGAGGTCCCCCTCCCACCCCCTCCTCTGCCCCCACCTCCGGGTGGAAGCCTCGGATGACTGCTTTGGCAAGGGGTGAGCAGAGGGAACGGGAAGAAGGTGGGGGGTTTCCTCCAGGATAGCATCCCACAGCACCCTCCCCCATACCTTCCATGGAGGTGCCTGTTCAGCCCAGTGTTGAGAGCTGATTTGCTCCTGCACTCCCCATCCATCCAGCGATGGATGGAGCTGGGGGAGGAACACCTCAGCTTCTTCATTTCTCAGGACAATTCGGGATCTGAGTACCCCACCTCTCAGAGGCCTCGCTAGCATTGGGCACCAGGTGACTGCAGGCAGAGGTAACCTCCATAACACACCCTGACTCACTGTCATTCTAGAACCTTCCTTTTTGGGATCACCCCCCAAATAAACTACTTGTAGTCAAATCCCTGTCTGGGGTCAGCTCCTGGAAGAATCCAGTCTCAGTCTGTGACCTGGAGGAACTCCCAGCAGAGGAGGATTTGCTTCAGTGATGCTTCAGAAGAGGGTGGAGGGCTCTCCCCACACCACTGATGGAGGGTCCCCAAGTTCACTTCGAAGGTCAACCTGGCCATGTCCGCTACAACTAGAGGTGTGCCTAGGCTGTAATGTGGCAGTTTCCTTGGCACTTTCTCTAAAGAAACAATCACACCCGCTCAGGAGGGAAGGATGAGGGCACAGTGGATAGAGGCAGGGAGCAGGTGCGGGAGGCAGGGACTCTCTGGGGCCATTTGCTGAGAGGGTGGGCTAAGTGGGGAGAGGGCTGAGTGGGAGGGACTGGTCCATGGGATGCAGGAGGATGTTAAAAAAATGCCAACCTGGCAGTCCAATGGTTAGGACATAGGATTCAATTCTTGTTCAGGGAACTAAGATCCCACAAGCCACATGGTGTGCCCCCCCCCCCCGAAAAACAGGAAAGAAAAAACAAACACAAACCGGCCTGTAATCAGGACAACCAGGCAGAACTCTGGAACTAGAGCTAAGCCTTTAAGACCATAGCAGGATCTATGCCTGCTGGCCTCCGCCCCGAGGCCAGCAGGGCCCCCAGCTCCCTGGGCAGCTGGGTGTCCTCCTGGGCATGGCTCTCCCTTGTAGAGCCCCTACTCCACATGCTCTCTGACCCTGCCACAAGCCCACCCTGAGCTGCACATCCCCCCAGGGAGGGCACACACAATGAACAAACAACGTGGTACTGGGCAGGGAAGAGGACCCAGCGGGAGTGGTTATTTTGACTCAGCCTGGGGTCCGAGCTACTGCAAGAAGTGGGTCCAGAGGGACTGTGGCAAGCAGAAACCCCCCCCCCCACCCCGTTCACACAGTCTGACCTCTTCTCTATATTCAGGGACCATGAGAGCACACAGGGGGCTCTCGATGCCAAAGGTGCCAGCAGAGGAGGTGAGCTGCACAAGCCCCTCCCTGCCGCCTCGCATACACAAGTGCACCCCCCACACACACACACCAACGCCTACTTGCTGGAGGAAACACAAATGCTCCGCCCACTTGCTACCCAAAGGTGGCACCACCAACGCCACCACAGATCTGGTTTGAAAGGCAGGGCTTCAGCCCCACCCAACCTGCTGAATCTGAACCTGCTTCTCTAACAAGATTCCAGGTGATCTGTGTGCACTGAGATGTGCTGCCCAAGGCCACAGAGACACCAAGAGTCCAAAAATCCTTCACGCATTCATCCTGGAAACCACCCTGCTCCGAACTTGTGCTAACAGGACCTGGCCTCCTAAAATATTCAATAAGTGATTCTGGATCCAGGGCTGCCGTGTAAGGTTGTGCAGGCTGCCCACTGCACAAAAGCATATTTCTGCCTCCACTTCCTCGACAAACACATACACACACACATCCAAGTTGGTGAGTGGGGCCCCTGCGCAAATTTGCCAATCCAGGCCTGTGAGTCTGAATTCACCAAGAGGAGCATCTTTTTCCAGTTATAGCAAAGACCCAAAGTATCGGATATCGGCGGTCCTGAGTGGATCCGAGCCTCACCTGGGTTGTCATGATGGCCTGGATGGCTGCTTCAAACTCCTCTGAGTTGTTGTAGTCGACGGTCCACACGTGGGGCTTGCCAATGAAGTTCTCTGCATAGGGATGCTGGGAGAATACCTACCCAGGGCACAGAGACAGGCGGCTTCTGCCTGTGCTGCCAAGCTGGGCTGGGCGAAGGGGAGGCGACCCCACCCATCTGCGCCATCTCTTCTTCACCCCAGGCTTTAGTCTTCCCCTTCCAGGAACTTTGGGGTCCCATCTCAGAGGCCCTGGATGTGGGCTCAAGCCCTTCCCACTCACCTCTCTGGAGGTGGGCTTGCCCCGGAAGACTCATGGTTGAGGGAGCTGTGGGGCGGGCTGAACCGGGACTGCAGGAAGACACAGCCGTTGGCGATGGCCTCCAGGGGCGCAGGGCCCTCATAGGGAAAGCCAAACCCTATGAAGAGCTGCAGAACCGAGGTGGCATGATGATCAGGGAAGGTTGGGTATCACAGCCCAAGAGCCCCGAGAAGCTGGGGGTGAGTTTGGGGTCAGGACATTCACAGGAGGCTACTGGGGCAGTAGAGAGCACAGGTCAGCTGTGTGCCTTAGCCACTGTGAAATGAGGAGGTCTAATTAGGTAATATCAATGGCTTCTTCCTGCTCAAAAGACTATGATTTGGAGAGAAAAAGAGAAGAACAAGGGTTCCCAAGCTTACAAGACTTAGGCCACTCCTACAGTGGACCTCAAAGGACCTTTACTCTCTCACCCAAAAGACATTCATTCAGCACCTGACTTGTACTAGGAGGGATGCTCATAGGGTTGGCCCCTGGAAGATGATATAAGTGATTCTGAATCTGGGGTTGCCATGGAAGGTTGTTTGGGTTACTCACTGCAAAAAGGTATCCTCTTTCCATCCCAACATATACACACCACACATACCCAAGATGCCTAAGGACAGGAGCTATGGTCAGATTAGGAAAGGACCTAGCAGCTGGAAAGAGTCCCTCCAGGTCCAGCGGACAGTTCAGAGCTCACAGCAGGATCATGCTCCAAGGACACAGTTCAGGGACTTCCAGAAGCAGTCAGATGGCACTCTAGCCTGGCTGCTCCTCCTCCTTTTGCCCCTGGCCTGTCTTTCTACCCACTCAGGGGCTCTGAAATCCACACCTGACTCAGAAGTCGGCTGGACTTGAGTTAAGGGGCAGCAGGCGGGAAGCCCAACTCTTTTTTCCCATCACTGAACCCCATCCAGCTCCCTTTCCCTGATGGGTAACCCTATCTCTAGTCCTGGCTCCAACCATCACCTAGGAGGCCTGGACGCAAGGTTCAGGGCAGCAGAGTGTGCTGGGGCATGTCCACATGTAGAAAGGGGCATGAGTGACAGTGGCAGATGTGGCAAGCAGGTACGGGCAGCCTCCTGGGCATCTATGGCTGGGCTGGGATGAGGATGGAGGAGGGGGTGGGGCTCACTTTGGCCTTGCGCAGCAGCTGCTGGAACTCAGGCTGCGTCAAGAGGCCGTGGTTCTTCACAAAGGCCGGGACTTCGGGGGGCCGCTGGCTCTCGTAGTACACGGTGCCGTGGATCTCCATGTACTTGTTCAGAATGCTCAAGAACTTCTCCTTCCCCTGGAAGAGGGAGGAGGAGATGGGGGCCTTGCTCTGACCACAGATGGCAGAGCCCACTGAGGAGACATCCTGGCAGGAAAGTCAGAAAACATGGGCCCAGGGTCAGGTTGGTCCCTAATCAGCTGTGTGACCTTGAGGAGGCCCCCTCTCCTCTCTGGACCTCAATTTCTTTAGCTGTGAGTTGCGGAGGTTGGACTAGACCAGGGGCCCTAGGCCTGTTTAGCTATGGACCTGTTGTCTTCCAAATGTCTCCCATAGAAACCAACATTCAATTGCATTCAAAAGTTTATATAGTCAAAGCTATGGCTTTTCCAGTAGTCATGTATGGATGTGAGAGTTGGACCATAAAGAAGGCTAAGCACCGGAAAACTGATGCTTTTGAATTATAGTGCTGGAGAAGACCTTTGAGAGCCCTGGGACAGCAAGGAGATCAAACCAGTCAATCCAAAAGGAAATCAACCTTGAATATTCACTGGAAGGACTGATGCTGAAGCTGAAGCTCCAGTACTTTGGCCACCTGATGAGAAGAGCTGACTCACTGGAAAAGACACTGATGCTAGGTAAGACTGAGGGCAGGAGGAGAAGGAGACAACCGAGGATGAGATGGTTGGATGGCATCATCAACTCAATGGACATGAGTTTGAGCGGGAGACAGTGAGGACAGGGGAGCCTGGCGTGCTGCAGTTCATGGGGTCACAAAGAGTCAGACACACTTAGTGACTGAACAACAAATGGAGCTACTTGGCCTCCTCTGAACCCTGATGACCTCTGAGGACCTCTGCAGAGGTGTGCAGCATGGGCGAGTAGATCACCCCTCAGCGCCTGGGCGCCCATCTGACCCTATGGCCCAGGTTCCGAGCTGGGAGCTGCAGTCAGTGTGGGACCTCAGTAGGAATAAGCATGGGATTGGCTGCTGGGTTCTATTTTTTAGAGTTTTTTGGGGCTTGCAGAAGAAAGGAAGGGATAAGTTGAAAGGAAAGTAGCTACAAGATCGTGAATCAGGGTGGAGCTTGGAGCTCTTTTCAGGGAGTGTTGGTTCCCAGCAGATCAATGGGCCAGAGGAAAAGAACCCATGGCTCCCCATGTCCTGCCAGCCGGCATGAAGGCAGACCACCAGAAGCTCCAGCCCAGGTTCAGTTTATAAACCACAGCTCTTGAAGCATGCTATCAATAAATATTAAAATAATTAACAATTCACCTTTTGAAACTCAAAGTGCATAAAGTTTTCACAAAGAGGCCTTCCACGTAGGGTAACACAGATCAGCCCTGTCTCTGAGAATGATCAGGAAAGACAGGGAAAACACCTATGCTGGCCCTGAAAATCTAACAAAGAATGAAAAATGATGAGGCCAAGACCTGGGAGAAAGAGGAAAAGAGATTGCTGAGGCCAGTGTTGGGCTTGGTTCTCCTCCTGGGGGGCCCACCCGCTGCTTCCAAGGGCAGGATCTAGGCAGCTGAGCAGACCTGGGAGATGACAGTCTTAAGTTCAAGGCCTCTAAGCATAGGAAGCGTTGATGGAAACTACACTGTGGGCTGGAATTCACATCACGGATGAAAGGGTGGACCAGAACTAGAAACACTCTTCACAGAGGCTAAATTCTTTTAAAATGGTCTCAATCACTACCACTGATTAAGGTGATCTAGGGGACCTTCCTGGTGGTCCAGTGGTTAAGAATCCACTCTTCCAGTGCAGGGCGGGTGTAGGTCCAATCCTTGATTGGGGAAGTAAGATCTCATATGCCATTAAGCATGGCCAAATATTTTTTTTTTTTAAAAGGCGATCTGGGATTGCAAGGGCCTCCATTCTAAGCCAACAATAAAAGGAAATCCTCTCTGGAGGAAGAGAACATTATTCTTGACCTCAAATTATTTATATGATTTCTCATATTCACTTTCCAGAACCACCCCTAACTCAAAAAGAAAAAAGGAACCAATGAAATTCCAATCAAAATCCCAGCAGGCATTTTTATAGAAATTGACAAACTAATTCTAAAGCTCATTTGGAAATGTTGGAAATGCAAGGACCTAGAACAGAGACAAAATAACTTTGAAAAAGACAAAGTGAACAGACTTATCTGATCTCAAGACCTATCACAAAGCTATAGTAATCAAGACTGTGATGCTGGCATCTAGTTAGACAGATAATCAATAGAACAGAAGACAGAGTCCAGAAATAGACCCACACACATGGGGTCAATTGATTTCTGACAAAGACACAACGACATTTCAGTGGAGGAAGGGACAGTCTTTTCAACAAATGGTCACGGATCACTCGATACCCATATGAAAAAAAAAAAGGAAAGGGGAAGAAAATACAAATTAAAAAAAAATTTTTTTTAATGAAAGGGGAAAAAGTACTTCAATCCATACTTCATATCATATATAAAAGTAAATTCAAAATGGATCACAGGGATTTCCCTGGTGGTCCAGTAGTTAAGACTCTGACTTCTAATGCAGGGAGCAGGGTTCAATCCTTGGTCGGGGAACTAACATCCCACAAGCTGTGCAGCTTGGCAAATTTTTTAAAAAAGGAGAGACATTGGCGCAGAAGCAATTTTTAAAGAAATGGTAGCTGAGAATTTTCTAAAATTAGTGAAAGTTCAAACTACAGAGCCAAGAAGATCTACAAACTCCATGTAGGATAAAAAACAAAACAAAACAAAACAAAACAGTGAAAACCACTGAGGCTTATTTTAGTGAAACTACTGAAAACCAAATAAATGGAAGCCTCAAAAGCAGGCAAAGGAAAACACACACACACAAATTATCTTTAAAGGAACAATAAGACCCGCACTGACTTGTCAGCAGAAATGATAGAGGGCAGAGGACAAGCTAGAATTTGTAGATGATGAACATAACCACTAAGACATTTTTAGAAAAATCAAAAGCAGAGCAAACCTAGACTAGGGTGTTTCTTCCTCAAGAAGGACAATGATCCTAAATGGAATCTCAGTGACGTAGGAAGGAACACAAATCAATAAAAAGGACAGATGTGAGTAAATATAAGTAAACACTGACTTTATCAAACAACAGTAATACTAATATATTGTGCGGTATAAAATATTTGGACAGCATTAAAATACCAGAAGAGCACATCAGCTGGGGAGAACAGAAATAAAACATTTGAAGATTCTTTTACAACTCCATAAAAGCTTTAAAGTACTGACTTATATTCGGCTTTGATAAGTCAAGGATGTATGTTATAACCTTTACAGTAGCCTAAAGAATACAAAAACATTAAGGAAATCAGAACCAAAAGAATATGAGAACATAATTAGCTAAAGGAAGGTGGATTTTAAAAAGTATATCAATGTAAAAGAAGAAAAGAACTGAGGGGGGAAAACATGGAACAGCTGAGAAAAAGCAAAGAGGACTTCCCTGGTGGTTCAGTGGCTAAGAATATGCCTGCCACTGCAGGAGACACGGGTTCAATCCCAGGTCTGGGAAAATTCCACGTGCCCCAGGGCAACCAGGCCTGTCTGCTGCAGCTAGAGAGAGCCCTTGAGAAGGAACAGAGACACAGCCAAAAATAAATAAATACATAAATTTTTTTAAAACAGAAAAGAAAAAAGAAACCAACGAATAAAATAGTAGATTCAGAGTCAAATAATATCAGTCATCACACCAAATGTAAAAAGGATTACTTATTATAAATTGACTCATGCCCCCAGAAAAATATCAAATCCAGGATGTCACGTGTGAAGAAAATGTCTCCAAGGCCCCTATTCAACTTTCTGACCCCGTTACCAGGGCAGCTGTTGTTAATAGTTTCTCCTGTGCCTTCCTGGGATCTTTTATGCATGATAAGCGGATGTACATTTTCTTTAAACCACACACATACATGCACAAAGGGGTTCATGTCACGTGCACTGTTCACCAACTTTTTTTCGCCTAATCATATACATACATATTTATGTGTGTAAATGTAAAGTTTGACAAAACAAGTTACCCTTAATACATATAAAGTCCTCCGATATCCTTTTATTCTATTGTTTCTATGCTATTCTACTTCATTTAGAAAGGCTAATTAAGACTCAGAAAAAGACAAACTGTACGATCTCACTAATCTCTTGAACCGAAAAGAGGCAATTTCATAGAAACAGTAGAATGGTGAGCGTCAGGGGCTGGGGGTGGGGGAAGCGGGACCAAGGGGGTCAAACTTTCAGTTACAAGATGAATAAATCCAGGGATTTGACGTCCAGCATGGCGACTACAGTTACTCAAACTGTGCTGTGCACTTGAAATTTTCCCAGAGTCAACCTTAAATGTCCTCACCATGCAGACACAGAGTATACAAAGTGATAGGTGTGTAAAGTAGCTTGATGGTGGTACTCATTTCACAATGCATATGTATACCAAGCCATCATGTTGTACACCTTAAATACATACAATTTCTCTTGGTCAATTATACCTCAGTAAACCTAAGGAGGAAAAAACAAACAAACAAACAAACAAACAAAGCCAAGTTGCAGTTTGAAAAGCGGAGCTTAGGTCCCCCATGTGGCACTTCTGAATGTCCAGAACGATTCCTCCAGCAGCAAGGCTGGATTTGCCCTGCACCTGGATAAGCAGTCTTTTCCCCATCCTCTCACTCCCAGTCTCTGGGACAGACTCTCATAAAATAGCAGTCTCTAAGCCTTAGCCTCCAGCTCTGGGGACCCAGGATAAGACAAACCTCCTCGACACAAAAGTCATCAAACCCTCGCCCTATCCCGGCTGCCGCTCCCCTAAGGATGTGACAGCCGCGCCTTCTCCTTCCTCCTCCGTCTCTCTGCCACTGGTCCCCTGAACTCCGATGGCATCTATCCCAGGATGCTGCTGTCGTTCCTTTCTTCAGCCGGCCGCCTCTGCCTGCCTTTGGTCACAAAGACCAGAGCAAAGATATCTTTTTTTGGAAGCAGCTTCTTTGAGGTCTCTTGCTGTACAGCATTGCTCCTGGCTATCCCAGAAGCTCCTGAGCCCAAGATAAAACGGTTCTCTTCCCAGATCTCATGACCTCTCATTCTCTTGGGGCAGTCTCTGAACAGTGTTCTCTGGCACAAGCAGACACTGTCTGTGCTCACTGCCTTACCCAGCGCCCCAGGCATTCTGGCCGCCAGCTTGTCTGGCATCATATGAAAATGGCCCCTTGCTTCTGTCCCCACACTCCATGGTGGGCACTGACGTCTCAGCCAGAGCTTGGCCCCTTAGTCCAGCCTCCAGAGCTTCTCTCTGCCACCATCCAAGGTGTCATAACTAAGGAGGCTATTAAGAGTCCTGGCCCTAGCGTTAGATGTGGGTTCTAATCCCAGCCCTGCCCACTTAACTAGCTGGTCACACTAACCTCACGGTTGATGGTCAAATGAGAAAATAAGTAAATCAGCTCTGGCTGGATGAGTATTAACCAGGGCTGTGACCTCAGACGGTTGTCTTGGCACAGATCATGAGATGTCCCTTGATTCCTCCCCCTTACTCAGTCACAGAACTCCAGGGCTAAGCTGGGCACAGCTGGCTAGAGCACACCTACGTCCAATGTCCCCTCACTCTGGCTGTGGCCACGGGACTGAGATCTAGCCACCGGGCCATATGGCGCAGAGCTGTGTGTAACCTTCAGGAGATACGCTAAACCTGGCCTTCCTCCTCCTCCTCCTCCAAAGCCCCCGACCCCACACCACCCACCAAAGGGCAGATGTAATGACTGCCCTCAGTGGTCATCTTAAACCACGAAGCAAGACTGCAGATGGGAACTAAACACAGCGAGCCAACCAGGGGAGAAGAGCCCCAGCGTCAACCCAACACCGACAGCTCCAGGGCTTGTCAACAGGAAAGAGGACAACCTTCTCTCTTGTCTGAATCACGGTTAGTCAGGGCTTTTCTTTGACAGCTGGACCTAATCCATACAGCGTGAGAATCTTTAACCAAGATGGTCATGTGACAGCTTGACACGAGATATGGGGGCTGCCCGATGGTCCCCACAATGGGCATCTTTATTATTAACCTTTAACCTCATGTCACCTGTCTTAGGTCAACTGTCCCTCCTAGGAGCTGCCCTGTTCCACACCGAGCTGGACCCTGACCTCCAGGCCCCAGAAAGAGCCCACCTGAGACCTCGATGTCCCCATCACCCTCCTCCCACCTTGGTCTGGTCCATCCACAGGTGCTACCAAGCCCAGAAAGCCCAACTTGAGAGCATCCCCAGGGGAGACCCTGTGGAGAGCAGGGAGCGGCAGGAGGTGGAAGGAACATGCAGCAAAATGTCACCATACCTGGAGCTGCTTCGTTGCCAGGGGGGCAGAGGGAAAAGAGGAGAGAGAACAGGTCATCGGCTAGGTGAGCAGTAACGTCCCACACAGACGGTGCTTCTTGGAGGGACTTTGCCCTGAAGCTGGGGTTCCAATCCCTAGTCCTCTTATTTCTCCCTTGCCTCCCAGCCCCCAGAATCCCCACATGTAGCCTAAACCCCTTTGGTGGGTTAGAGTGTTTGTGTATCCACCCAAGCGAGGGTGGGGGATGAAGCCGTTTGAATTTGTTGCAAAGAGTCGGGGCAGGAAGGGGAGTGAGGCAGGAGTCCCAGGCCGGTATTGCCAATGGCAGTTCTTTTTTTGACCACTAGTGGGGGCCGTTTCCACCGTCCAGGGCTGGGGGGTGGGAACTTCCTGGGGGCGGAGGGTTGGTGATGGGATCTGGGGGCCGGCGGGTCTCACCTTCCAGATACTCGCCTCCTTGCCGTACACCACTGCCATGTTGCTGGCCTTGCCATCTTTGATGAGCTGCTTTTCTGTCTCATTGAGCTCCTCGGACACGAAGCCCATGAAGGAGTTGTCCGGGGTGTGAGCTGCAGCCAGACCACGTGGTCAGGAAGGGGCACGCCCTGGCCTGCGCGGGACTGGCCCCACTGGAGGGGACACCCGTTTGGCAGGGAAGTGGAAGGGGGCAGGAGGAAAGGGGTGCGGTGTGGGCTGGGCGGTGGGGAGAGCATCCATCCATCAGGGCCCCGGCCCCCTCCCGTGCATCTCCCACCTCCTCCCCACTCTCTCTCCATGCAGATCTGTGCTCACAAGGCCCTGCTGAGAGGTCTCTCCTGACCCCAGCCCCTCTCCATCTCCTTTCCCTGGCGTATCTTTTGCCCCAGAACTCACTGATCAGACACTGACTTGTTCGTGTGTTACTATCAGAACCTAAGAGGGCCGGAGCCCCTGGGAGCACCTGGCCCGGCCGGTTCACGCATGCGCGCACCTATCTTCGCGTTCACACCTGCAAGCTCTGCCCCTGCCCTTCGCTTAAGCGCCCACCGCCGTTTTCCACGATGAGAGTGTTCCGCTCCAGGGCCGCACTCGCACGTCACCTCCTCTCCTCCCAAGAGCCTTCTCTGGGGTCTGAGTGCTCTCCCTTTGAGGGCCTGTCTACCGTGCTTAGGTGTCCAGCAAAGCACGGATTCGCACCCTGACCCACTTCCCAGAACTCAGGGCACCAGGGTCAGGATGTGCCCTTCAGCTGCGTCTCCAGTTCCTCGGCCAGGCTCCAGGCATGTCACTGATTAGCTCTGTCTGCTGCGGCCGGCTAACGGAGTGGGCACAGGTGCCATCCATCTGCAAGGACCCTGGTCTCTCCTTTCCATGCAAAGGACCTCGAGCAGAATGCCTATGAAACCCAATTACACCTACTGTACCTTCCCGGTGGGAGAGGTTGCATGTGGGAAATAGGTTGGCAGCAGCCATATGGCCTTGATTTCCCAGAACAACCTTGAGGCCAAACACCCCATTTCTTCATTTCAGATGCACGTTTTTCACATTTTAGCATTTCTGTAATTGGGATATACTTTTTTTTTTTTCTTTTGGCCATGCCACCCAGCCTGTGTGATCTTGGTTCCTCCACCAGGGATTGAAGCCGTCCACCTGCGGTGTTAGCCTGGAGTCTTAGCCACTGGTCTGCCAAGGGAGTCCTGGGATGTATACTTTAATCCAATGTGTAGATTTGACATAGTATGTCTACCCAATCCCCTCAATACCCACAAAAATTCTTAATCAATATCTGGTGCATCTTAGAAGAGGCAGTGGTTTTCTATCCAGAAAGCTCATGGATTCTAGAGTGTGAAAATCTGACCATTGTAAGGACAAGTCTTTGCTGGCTGCGAAAAAAATGATCTCCTTCTGGGCTTCCCTGCTGGCTCAGCTGGTAAATAATCCACTTGCAATGCAGGAGACCCCGGTCTGATCCTTGGGTCAGGAAGATCCCCTGGAGAAAGGATAGGCTACCCACTCCAATATTCTTGGGCTTCCCTGGTGGCTCAGATGGTAAAGAATCCACCTACAATGCGGGAGTCCTGGGTTCAGTCCCTGGGTTGGGGAAGATCCCCTGGAGGAGGGCATGGCAACTCTCTTCAGTATTCTTGCCTGGAGAAATGGACTGTAGCCCGCCAGTCTCCGTTGTCCATGGGGTCGCAAAGAGTCAGGTACGACTGAGTGGCTAAGCACACACTAGGGTTTCAGAGGCTTGGGGCTGGCGGTGGGAGGAGGGGAGGGATAGGAAGGGACTGGAGGCCAGGAGTTGTTTCTGTGATACTCAGAGCTCAGGAAGCTCTCCTGTCTCAGGCGGGGGAGAAGCCCCAGGAGGGCAGACAGACTCTTCTTCCTGACTCAATTTCCCTACCTAGCCCCACCCCTGCCTCTGTACCTACTCTCTGGCTCCAGGTGGGGGTGACTCTCTTCAGTATTCTTGCCTGGAGAAATGGACTGTAGCCCGCCAGTCTCCGTTGTCCATGGGGTCGCAAAGAGTCAGGTACGACTGAGTGGCTAAGCACACACTAGGGTTTCAGAGGCTTGGGGCTGGCGGTGGGAGGAGGGGAGGGATAGGAAGGGACTGGAGGCCAGGAGTTGTTTCTGTGATACTCAGAGCTCAGGAAGCTCTCCTGTCTCAGGCGGGGGAGAAGCCCCAGGAGGGCAGACAGACTCTTCTTCCTGACTCAATTTCCCTACCTAGCCCCACCCCTGCCTCTGTACCTACTCTCTGGCTCCAGGTGGGGGTGCAACCAGGCCTATCTCCTGCTCGCCATTTTCTCCCATTTTCAAGAAAATCTCATTCCCCAACTCCACGAGAAGTGACAGGTTTAGAAAATTAGCTAAGCTAGTAGACATGGGACAGGGAGCTATTGCAACCAACTAAAATAACAGGGACCATGAAAAAGAGCTCCTGGGGGCGAGGCAAGGTGGGGAGAGGCAGCCAGCCTCCCAGTTGCTCTTTGGGTAAATCAACCAGCTAGATGGGGAAAGAGGTCTGCTCATGAATTCCTTCCTAGACTTAGGATATCATTAAGACAGGCAAGTTTGTGTTTCGTTCTCTTTCTTTAATTTATTCAATCAATTAACATTTTCTGAAGACCTCGATAGGCTCCAGGGAAATAAAGCTAAATCAGTCAGGGGCTCCTTTTTGAGTGTTTCCTAATCTATCAGTGAAAATAAATGTATAAGCAAACAACTCATATTTCAATATATGCTTTAACAGAATTAGGTTTAAGAGTTATAAACACATTCTGCCTGGAATCGATAAGGTGATTAGTGAAAGTGCTGGTAAAAAGAAGAGACATTTGACATGGGGTTTTGGAGGATGAGTAGGAGTTTGCCCTAGTTGGGGAACTAAGATCCCACAAGCAAAGCACAAGCTACCTGGCATGACAACAAAAACAAAAAGTCTTCATGACATTCCCTAGCTCAGGAACCTGCAGTGACTCTCAAATTACCATATCCAGTATAAACTTAGAAATCTTTGCTAAAGACCCACCTCTCTGCTCCCAGATCCTGGGTTTTTCCTCTCTGCTGTCACATAAGATATTGCAATAGTCCAGAGCATCACCACCACTACCCACCCAGCCCACTCCAGTCTCTCGGCTGCGGGCATGTTGCCACCTGATGACCTGTTAGGACAGTCACTCTTCTCGTGGAGAAGCCTCCTACAACCCTGCGATGGGCCCTGGGGAGGGAGTCTGGCACCCACAAAACCAAGTGGCTTCAGACAGGACATTCCACCTCTCTGGGCCTCAGTTTCCTCATCTGGGTTTCAAGGAAACTTCCCGCCTTCCCAATCAAGCCATTGGTGGTGGTCTGGTCATCAGTCATGTCCTCCTCTTGAGACCTCATGGACTGCAGCCTGCCAGACTCCTTTAACCATGGGCTTTCCCAAGCAAGAATACTGGATGGAGTGGGTTGCCATTTCCTTCTCCAAATCAAGCTCGTGTATTATTCAAAACTCCCATCTACCTCTAACGCAGCCTAGAACCTAAAGAGTAACACAAAAGAAGTCACTAAACACCCAGAAGGGATGCGGTCACTTGACAGGCGGAGTAAAGATCAGCTACTTTACTTATAAGCAAATTCCTCGGGACCCTGCTTGGAACCAAAGTCACTCTTAACCGTAGAGACAATCCTGATGAGGATGCTTGTCTGACTTTCTGACCCACAGCCTTCAAAGAGCCACCAATTAGACATGCAAGATGCCACGGGAGGCAGACAGACTAACAGTGATTAAAAGTGACAGCTGACAGCCTCCCAACTAGGAGAAAAGCGCCACATCACACAGCGACAGGACAAGGGGCCACTTGGCAGGGGACACGGCTCTGCACACCTCTGCCAGCCCCGCAGGGCAGGCTTCCCGCCAGAGAGATAGAGCGTTGACCCTGAGTTGTCAAGAAAAGGTTAAATTATTTTCAGCACGCTGCATGGAAGAGGGGAGGTCGGTGTGTACACATTTTAAAGTCTCATTAAAAAATCTTGAAAGCTCAGCTCAAATGGCCTCCCTTGCTTGAAGCAGCTCCAGCCCCCACCCACAGCCTGACTTCTCATCATCCCCAGTTGTTGGAGCCTCCTGGAACACTTGCATTCCCAGAACCTTCCATTCTTTCCATGTCCATCTTCACTACATCTGTCTCCTCTGCTTAGAAAGCCTCGCTGTGCTGCCCCTCACCACTCATTAGGTCTCCATCACTTTGGAATGTCTCTGGAAGGCCACAGAATCCTGTTTGGTCTGGAACCCTGTGCTCAGATGCTCTCTGAGAACAACCCGTGCTCCGGGAGGACAAAGGCTGCATCCTCCACATGTTGAAAAGGCCACCATGCCGCCCCACCCCCCCCCAGAAGGCCGCCCATCCCCCCCCCACACCACCAGAGGCTTCCTTTGTGATTCACACCTTTGCTGAGAGGGGATCGAGGCTTTCTTAGCCAAGGCTGATGGTTGGATGCATCTCTATCTTCACACAGACCCCGAAAGGAAGAAAGGAGAGGACAGAACGGGACCTGCCTCCTCCCCACCCCTGGGAGAGGCCCCACCCATCCTGCCCCACTCCATGCGGCAGCTGGACACTCACGGAACATAGTCATGAACTGCTTGGGGTTGAGGTTCCAGTAGCCCCAGTTGGTCCGGTAGCCATGCAGCGTGGCGTACTCTTCGTGGTTGTACGCAGGTTCGGTCCCAAAGGTGTCGATGACCCGGATGCGGCACCTGCCCCCACCCCGCACCCCAGGAACCCGGGTCACCAAAATAGTCATGAACTGCTTGGGGTTGAGGTTCCAGTAGCCCCAGTTGGTCCGGTAGCCATGCAGCGTGGCGTACTCTTCGTGGTTGTACGCAGGTTCGGTCCCAAAGGTGTCGATGACCCGGATGCGGCACCTGCCCCCACCCCGCACCCCAGGAACCCGGGTCACCAATCTCCCGGTGTCTCCCTGGGCTGGGGTGGCCCCAGCCATGGGCTCTGGAACCTGAAGGTGGCTGGTCAGGGTAGTGCGACGTGTGGTCAGGGCTTGGGCTCAGACACTAGCTGGCTGCATGACCACAGGCAAGTGCCTGAATCTCTCTGGGTCAGCTTTCCCATCAATCAAAGGGGGTTAACAACCATCAAAACATCTCAGAGTCTTACATGAACCATGGACCACTAAGTCAGAAACTATTGTTTTTACAGCTGCCCCAAGGGAGCCTAGAAAGGAAGGCCCTTCCTGGAATGCGGTCCCTCTCCATTGCCCAGGATTCACCTGCTCAATTGCACTTCCGTGAGCAGGGAGTCCACAGCCCTTCTGCCCAGGAGCCTGCCGCCCCCAGGAAGTGCCTGGCCTCTCTGGACTGAGATGCAGGAGAAGGGCCCCAGGGAGCCAGCTACCGGGTGCCTCAAAGTCTCCTCCGCAAGAATGGCCATGCTGGTGGTCCTCCCAGCTGGTGGGGGCTCCCGCCCACCCTGAGGCCAGGGCCCAGGACCTCTACCTGCATCTCGGCCACCCCGGGAATGGGCACCTAAAGGAAACTGCTGAGTCTCAGATGCCCCTCCAAGGCGCTCCCCCACCCAGAGTCCTTCCAGGTGACCCAGACATGTCCCAACTGCTGAGGTCAGCACTCCTCCCTGCCCCAGAGAAGGGGTGGGGTTGGGAGGAGGAGGCCTCGAGTGCACGGAGAACACGAATTAATAATAAAAGCAATAACGCTGCCTGTCACTTTTTTTCCTAATAAAATCATGTGGGATAGTCAATGAGACTGGAGCACACGTAATAAATAGCAGGGCTCTCTGTGCTAAATTAAACCCCATATCCTGCTGGCTGCAGAGAGATGGAGCGCGATGGCATTGGCCTTCCTCCCACCCAAGAGGGGGCCGGATGGAGCCTCCTCCTCCGGTGGGGAGGGGGCTGCTGGGTCCTCACACACAGGGCTCATGCCCGGCCCTGTGCCATGTTCCCTCCACCACTCTCTGCTGCTCCTCTGCCCTCTCCAACAGGGTCAGCTCTGACCTCATCCCCTCCGCACCCCCAGCCTGCCCAGCAGCAGAGAGGCCCTGGAGCACCTGGCTGTGGTTTATTCATTGTCATCCGAGTCAGCCGAAGCCAGGAGGCAGAGTTGTCTAGGA
>SJYC01037763.1:0-101643 GCA_006408675.1 Madoqua kirkii
TAGGCAGGAAGGTGGCTGGTTGGGGGTGGGGGGGTGGGCGGTGAGCCTTCACTCCACCCTGGAACCTGGGCAGTGCAACCCCCGCCTTGGGGACCAACGGGCAGTCACCTCCCTCCCGCTGCCCTCTCACCGGTACTTCCTGAAGGAGAGTCCCATGTGCTGCTTCATCTGCTGCAGGCCGTGGTAGTCGGTGTAGATAAGGTCGAACGGCAGGGGCACGGTGAGCGGGCAGTTCCCCCGGCCTGGCGGCACCCCTAAGTACTGAGAGAAGAACCCTTCAGAGTCTGAGCCCTAAGAAGGACCCACAGACCCACCTTCCCAACCAGCCTTGTGTTTGGGGGATCTGGACCTCGCCCTGGTTCCTACAGCTCAGAATAAAATGGAGAGGAAGGGACACTGTAAAGGAAAGTGAGGTCAGTGCATGAATCCTAGCAGATTCTTAAAGAGGAAGCCAACAGGGCCGCCCCGTACAGTTGCATAGGTTTTTCACTGCACAAGAGCCTCCAGCGAGGGGCAAATGGGACTGAAATCCGGCCTGGGCTACCTTGCCAAGCCTGCACCTGGCCTGGGTTACCTGCCAGAAGGAAAAGAACCTTCTGTTAATTTGCACAAACCTGATCCCCACAGAGCTGTGTCCACCCAGAGGGGGTGTGGACATTCACAAAGTGCCATGTATACCAGTAAAGGTCCTCAGCACAGCTTCAGCACTTGTTTGGAGCTGAAGGGCCCCCAACCCCAAGTCCCAGAAGATACAGTCCTGCTCTGCTAACTGGTTCCTGGCCACAGAGAAGCCCAGCCCTGGCCCATGGGGGAACCTGCCTGCTGGGTCACTTACTAGCACATTTTCCTCTGGGACAGGGCTGCCTCTGGTGACCCAGTTCGGAGTCTCTGGGTCATCACACTGGAGCCTGGGGGACATGGCCTCCCTTCTCCCAGGTCCACCTCCCTGGAATCAGGCTTAGAGGCCCCTGCCTGGCCCCCACAGTGCCAGCATGAACTTTGTCCTTCTCATCCCTGCCCATCCTCCAGGAGCTCCTGCTGAGCCTGCCTCCACACCCCCTACAAGGATGATGGGGTTTTTAGATCAGTGACTCAGTAAGTCTGTACCGAGTGGCTGAGCCTGGCAGGGAGTAGTGTCAGCCTCCAGGGAAGCCCTCCTTTTAGGGAGGCCCCCAGCAACGTCTCACCTCCCCCTGATTCCTGCCTCCCTTGGATTCGTGGTCCAGATGCTGGAAGGCATAAGTGAGACCTCCCTCTCAGTGAGTCCCTGCGGGGATCCATCGGCAAAGGGGCCACGATTATCATCTGTTCCCTGGGTCACATCTCAGGCTCCTTGAGACAATTCAAGCAGGCAGAAAAGCAGCACCTGGACACCTCTGCACTCTCCTGCTCACACTCAGCAACACACCAACACAGGCTCTGGATGCACCGTCCCCCAGAGCAAACTGCCCTAGCACAGGCTTTTCAGCGATGCTCATTACAACCTGTTGACAAGCCATGATGGAATGATGTCAAGGGAGGCTTTGGGAGACGAGGATCAAGGCATCAGGGGTTGGCCTGTGCCAGCAGAGCAGGGCAGCAAGACAGAGGGGGCTTTCTCTGTACTGCTCCCCACCAGCCAGTGCACCCCACCCTCACTCAGCCTCCCCACACTAGCGCCCCAAGTGTGAGAACCTTTGCTGCTAAGTGGGGAGAAGGGAGTGCAAAAACCTTATAACCGTTTTCTCCCCATTTCTCTTGTGTGTGTGTGACTATGCCATAGTTTATTCGTTCGGTGGAAAGGCAGATGGATTGTTTCCTGATTTTTGCTCCTGTTGTCCACTGTCAATATAAATATCCTTATACATACACCTCTTGATGTAAATGTGCAAGAATTTGGGGGGGGTATAGAATCAGAAATAAAAATTCTGAAGCTCTCAGGTATTTATCCAGGAGTAATTGTTAAATTTAATAGATAATGCTCAACTATTTTGCACAGCAGTTCCTTATCTTTAAACTTAAAACTGGCCAAGCTCCCCTACTCCCCACCCATCCAATCTCCAGTGATCCCTCTATCCAACCAGAGGGCCATAGGCAGGATTCTCAAAGCCAGGACTTCTAAGGCAGGGCCTGCCTCTTCAGCTTTTTTGTTGAAGTACTCAGAAAGTCTAGACCTCAGAGGTCTGGCGCTATTACAGGAAGTAGCTCCCATAACCTGGAGACTTTATGAACTATCTGGCAGTATTTTTTAAGTGTCAGGCAGGTTTTATATTCTACTCTGTGGGATCCTGTTTTCTTTCAAGGATGGCTGTCTCTCACACACACACCCCCAAACTCCTCCAGTCAAATGGAGCATCGTTGTTGTCCTGGGTTATAGAAGCTCCGGGTTGAGGACAGACCCTGGTCCCCTTCCCCACTGCCTCTACTCAACTGAGAACCTCAAACAGAAAGACAGTGATGACGCCTTTTGCAGAACTGAGGAAGGGGGTGGCTGCTCCTCCCTCATGGAATCTGGGTCTGGGAAAAATGAAGACGATTCTGAAAATACAAACCGTAGGTGGGTCTAGTTGTTGCTACCTGCACCAGTCACATGATTTCCTCACGCCGCCTTTCTGGCTGTTACCAGGCAACACGTCCCTCTGTCACCATGAGTGGTACCACAAAGTCAAGGGGGGCTCCCTTTGGTTGCCTCAACCCTGGCCCCATCCCCAGACGCCAGGGCCACTGGGAAGCCCGATGGACAAGTCAGGGTCCTCTCCTGGGAAGATGATGCCACACTGACATTCCAGAGCCTCGGTCATCATCCCTCTCCCCTTTGTGGCTACGATTCGGAACACAGGCACCATTCAACATGCTTTCAACTCATTAACTCATCAATCCCTTTCATCTGGACAACTACCCTAGGAGATCAGACCCATTCCTAACCTGCTCCCCTCTTTCCAGATTAAGAAACAGGTTTAGTAATTTACCCAGGATCACAGAGCCAGGGAGGAGGAGAGCTGGGGTTGGAACCCAGGCAGTAGGCTCCAGCACCCACACTCCCACCAGCCGAGCTCTGCTTTCTCCCCAGGCTCACTGGGCATCAGACAGCACAGCGGTGTGTCATCAGTCCACAGTGACATCCCGAAATTGGAGCCGCAGGCTACCAGCAGAGATTGGCCCCAGTCCCAGTTTTGTTGCTAACCTTGGAGGAATCATAGCCTCTAGGAATTTCATTTTTTTCATCAGCAAAAGACAAAAAAAAATGCCTACCTCACCAGGTTCCTGATAAGATCGAGTGAGGCAAGGAGAGTGTAAGTTCCACTGATTACTATGACTTCAGTCATCAGTTTCACCTTCTGAACTGCCAACTCTCCTGACTCCCACCCCAGCACACACACACCCCTCAGCTAAGGCCCCAGTCGTGTTTCAGCTAGAATCTTGAAATCATTTCATTTCTCTTCTGCCTCCCTCTAGCCTTGCCTGACTCTTTTATGGAGAGATCTTTCTGCAGTGCCAACCTGGTCAGTTACCCCGGTTGCATCTGCCTTTTTCACAGCCTTCTCAAACACACACCCCTCAGCTAAGGCCCCAGTCGTGTTTCAGCTAGAATCTTGAAATCATTTCATTTCTCTTCTGCCTCCCTCTAGCCTTGCCTGACTCTTTTATGGAGAGATCTTTCTGCAGTGCCAACCTGGTCAGTTACCCCGGTTGCATCTGACCTTTTTCACAGCCTTCTCACCTCCTGCTCCTTGACTCAAACCTTGCCTCCTCCTCCAGGAGGCCTTCCCTGGTGGCTGAGCTGGTAAAGAATCTGCCTGCAATGCAGGAGACCCTGGTTTGATTCCTGGGTTGGGAAGATCCCTTGGAGAAGGGAAAGGCTGCCCACTCCAGTACTCTGGCCTGGAGAATTCCATGGACTGTATAGTCCATGGGGCTGCAAAGAGTCAGACACGACTGAGTGACTTTCACTTTCCTCCTCCAGGAAGCCTTCCTTGGACCTCTGGACAGAGGGGGACGCCCTTCTCCTTTGATACCCCTGCCCCAGCATCCCACTGCCCTCTTTACATCCCTCTGCACTGCCCTGAGTCACCTCCTCACAACTCCCCACCACCCCCACGCCGCAGTGTAGGGCTAGATTACCTTTGAAAGCACAGAGCTGAGACAGTATCTGACCCAATAAGTATCAGGTTCATGAATGAATTAACAAAGTAACAAACCCGGTGAACCCCCCCCCCACCCTGAAAGAACTGTTTTAAAGGTTGAAAATACCAAGAAAAGCATGTTAGGAGAGAAGTGATGGGTGAGCGAGAGGAGCCCAGGGCTCATGTGGGCATCTCCAAGGTTTATCAAGACCTCCTGGTCTGTACTGGAGACAAGTGGCCCCATGGGCCCCCAAAGGACATCATGGAGGGAAGAAGAGGAGGAGAGACAAATCAGCCCAGAGACAGCAGGTCCCCTTCCCAGGGGGAGTTAACGAGGAGCCCCACCATCCCTGCAGCCACAGAAAACAGAGATTTTCAATTTACAGTGACTGCACAGGAGGTGCGTCTGCAGTTTCCTCGTCACTCTGGTCAGGAGAAATCCGAGCTCGTTCAGAGAGAGAGCTGAGAGGGTCAGTCGAGGGGAGAGGGGGCTGTGGTTTCATCACCTGTAATTTAACTTCACTTTTATGGGCAATTTTAAGCTAAGTGGTTGGTTGGAGCAGCAATATGAATTGAAAAACACTCTCCTGACAGCCTTCAGCCAAAGGTGCCCCGGGAAGCTCAGCTGTACAATTCCACCTTATGCGCTGACTCCTCAAAAGGCCCCTGTCCAGACAGTCCCATAATTCCAATGTCAAGTTCATTTCTCTTCCAACTCTTACCCAGAGCTGCATCCAGAGGGGCTCGGGAAGCCTCCCCGCCCCCACAGCACTGTTGAGATGGGGTCAAGCAGCATCTCAGCATGAAGGGACTTCAGATGCACCCACCTAGCAGCCCCCGTCCGCCTGCTCACCACCACCCCCAATGCTTGAGAAGTTTCCGTGGAATTGCCAAACTGGGCATTTGCAATGAGTTTCCAAATGTTCCCAGGCCACCTGAGTGGGAGTCTCAATGCAGATGAAGGGGATGGGGGAGGGATGATCTAGGGACATGGTCCTTGTACCGGTCACCCGGTCATCTGGTCCATGTTCCCAACCCAGACTAATCCATCCATGAAAGCCAACCTGGTGGGGGAGGGGTGATGGGGAGTCAGGGTTTCGTGGGGACAGTTTCAGTCTGGGAAGATGAAAGAGCTCTGGAGGTGGATGGTGGTGATGGTTGTACAACTGTGTGACTGTATCTAATGTCACTGAACTGCACGTGGTTAAGACGGGTAAACTTTATATGTATTTTACTAAAAGCTTTCTAAAAACCCCAAACGAGATTATCCACACTCACAGTGTCCATGTGCAGCCCCACAAACACACGCCCAGCTCTCTCTCTCTCAGAGGCACGCCTGCCCCATCTTCTACAGGGGCCCCCATAATGGAAGGAAGTGTTAGTCGCTTAGTTGTTTTCGACTCTTGGCATCCCCATGGACTATAGCCCGCCAGGCTCCTCTGTCCCTGAGATTTCCCAGGCAAGAATACTGGAGTGGGTTGCCATTTCTTTTTCCAGGGGATCTTCCTGAGCCAGGAATCGAACTCATGTCTCCTGCATTGCAGGTAGATTCTTTACCAACTGAGCCACCAGGGAACCTCCCCCAACAATGGAGAGGGTCGGCAAATAGGCGGAGCAGGGTGTATTAGCCACTCTTGGCCAAAAGATCAAAAGATGGTGGGACTTCCCTGGTGGTCCGGCGGTTAAGACTTCATGCTCCCAGTGCAGGGGATGGGGCTTAGTCCCTGGTCAGGGGACTGATTGAATGCACATGCCGTACCGAAGATCAGAGAGTCCACGTGTCAAAACTAAGACCCAGTGCAGTCAAATAAGTAATTATTTTTAAAAAGAAAAAAAGATCAAAAGGTAGGATGCAACAAGGTGGAGAAGAAAAAATACAACCCATGCCCTATAGAGGAAAAAAAATAATAACTCCCAGCTAGGAATCAAAAGGCTGAGTTCTATGCATATAAATTTTTAAAAGAAATGAGTGATAGAGCTAACCCTTATCTGTAAGTTTTGAATTTATATTGTTTCTTCCCATGTACCAAAAAAAGAAAAAAGGGCCAAGTTCTAACACTGAAGAGGATCCCTGGGCGTGAGCTCCAGCACGAATTTGCTGGGTTGCCTTGCAGAGACATAGAAGCGCTCCGGTGTACACCTCCATTCCCATTCTGTGATACACGGACAAATCTCCATGGTGCCTCCAAGGCTAAAAATTCTTCAGGTTTATGTCTCCCTGTACTTGGTCTGTGGCTGGAAATAAGCTCTCCAGGTAGCGCTCAAATTCTGGAACAGACTATTCTCTCTCTCTGTCTGTCTTTGTGTGGGAAGGACCTAATTAAAAAGCATCCTTACAAAGTGCTCAAAGATCTTTGCCTTCAAGAGCTAAGAGAACAGGGTAACTTCAGCTTCCCTGGATCTATCTCATTACTGGGAGCACCTGGCTGGGCAACTCAGGACCTCTGTCTCCTCCGGGTCCGCTAGCCTGCTGATGCCATCCGGTTCCCATCCCCCAAGCACTATGGCATCGACCTTGTTGCTCTCCCAAGGTCAATTGTTAAAGCACCTGCCGCCCCTCCCCCAGAACAGAAGGAACACAAAGAAGCAAACACAGAAAGTTAACTGGGCATCTAAGAAGCTGCTGTGGAAGGCAGGTTAGCATCACTAAGGAGGGAGGAATTACATCCTCCTGGCAGGTTTTCCTCTCTTGCCCAGCGTGGGCTGACCTTCCCGAGTCCAACAAAGGCAGCCTTATAATGCCCTCATGATGGGTCCGCCCACAGCTTCTGTCTGCTGACAAGACAGTGCCCTCGGAGGGTCAGGGATCACAGCTAAAGAGAATGGCCAGGTCCCCAGTGGAGTCAGGGCTCAGAGGAAGCGGGAATTCAAAGGAAAAGCAGATTAGAGCTGACTCCAGCCACGCTTTAGCCAAAGCCCAAAGGAAGTACAGGCGGGAGGATGCTGAAAGGGAACTGAGTGGCCCGCATCAGGCCTACGGTCCAAAGCCCACACTTTCTTCCCCAGCGTTCCTTCCTAGTAAGCAAACTCAGGGCTAAAAATAGGGCTGCCACTCCCAGGAGAGGTGGCTGAAACCACCGACTCATTCCTCCAGCTCCGGGGGCTGCGGTGCCTGAAACGCATCCCTCTGGCTGTCCCCTGCCTCCTTCCTATTTATGTAACCATGCGCATGAGTGCTGAGCAGGAACCCAGGCTCTCTCACCAAACCAGGCTTCCGTGAAGGCGGCTCTTGGGCCCAGGTGCAGGTTTGGTTCACCGAGGTATATGCTGGCTCCTGATGGCCAGGCTGGTCCCAGAGGGGCCGCCTCTTTGCCCTCGGATGGGGCCTGCCACTGGGATGTTGGTTTTCAGTTTTTCCTGGGGATTCTCACATCCTAGGTGATTTTGCTGTTCTATGTGTGCTGCGTGGCTAAGTCGCCTCAGTCATGTCTGACTCTTTGCGACTCTATGGACTGTAGCCGGCCAGGCTCCTCTGTCCACGGGATTCTCCAGGCAAGAATACTGGAGTGGGTTGCCATGCCCTCCTCCAGGGGATGTTCCCAACCCAGCGATCGAACCTGCATCTCCTGTCTTGGCAGGGAGGTTCTTTACCACCAATGCTACCTGGGGAGCCCACAGACCTTTGTGGAGAAAACAACCCAGAGAGGAAAAAAAGATAAGGGGAGGCCCTGCTCTCAGCTACATTGGAACAAGCCTTGTGGGGGATGTGGGTTAAAGACACAGCTCTGGGGTGCCAGCCACCATGCGGGGATCTGAGTCCATTGCAGAACAGCCCAGGAAAGAACAGTCTGGTTCCAAGAAAAGTCTTCTCTTTACCAGAGCCCTTTGACGATTTTGGGGAAGTTAGAAGGAGCACTAGGGGTTATTCATGCCATTCTGTCTTCTGCCAGCTTCACCGGGAATAGGAAAGTCCCAGGCCAACCCTGACCCCGACCTGAGCTGGGAGCAGCAGAGTTTTATCCCTCCCGTGGGGGGCATGTCAGTCTCCTGGAAGTTCATCCCACCATCTGCTTCCCTCCTCTCCTGCTGGCATGGGACAAGACCTTCTCCTGCTCAGGAAACCCCCTTCTTTTTTGAGAGCCCACGGCTCCTGAGGTTTGAAGGTGTACTGATGCGTTCCTCCCCTCCCCCAGGACAAACCCCACCTCCTTACTCTTCCTTCAAAAGCCTGCAGAAGCCAGCCCTCCTCTTCCTTTCTTCTCTGACTCGCCCCAAGTTCTCCCCAACCCACTGGGTTGCATGAACCTTTCCTAAGAGCCTGTTATTTCTTTTAAATCACTCTTCCCTTGCAACCTCCCAGCCCCAGTGTGGACCAGACCAAAGCTGGAAAAGGTGACTTGGCCACTACATCGTGAGGTCAAGACTTAGGGGCCTTGATTAGTGAGAAACAGACTCCCACTCTTTGAGGCTTGGAGCAGCATGGAGTGGGAGGAGCAGGGAATCGTCTCTCCTGGATATCCAGGAAGGATGAAGGCTGGGGACCAGGGAGGCTCTGGGCCCCCAGCAGCAGAGTCTCCTACCTTCTGTGGTATCCAGCTGTGCTGAACATGATCCCACTACACAGATTAAAAGGCCTCCTTGGACAAGGAGAAGGAAGGCAAAAGAAGGGAGAAGCAGGAATTCTCTGGGGATCCAGTGGTTAGGACTCCTAACTTCCAGTGCAGGGGGCAGTTTGATCCCTGGTCTGGAAGCTAAGATCCCACAAGCCACGTGGTGTGGCCAAAAACAAACAGAAGGGAGAGGGGACGGAGTATTTTCTTATAAATTAGCCATTTGCCTCTCATGCCTCCTCTAGGAAGAGGTGGGGGAGAAAGAACCACTGTGTACAGGGTCTGCTAAGTGCCAAGCAGAAGCTGGACATGGCTCTTCCTCCCCTGTTCCAACTGAAGCATCAAATATTTCAAGCATCCAGAAAGTTATAGAAAAAAGTACGATGACATGATGAATATCTGCACTGACACTTCCCAGTCTCATCAAGTCATCAGATTTCTGCCACATTTGGTTCAAGGGTTTTGGGGAAGGGTTAAGACATTAGAAGTCCAGGGCAGCCTTTGGGGTGCTCCAGTCTCGTCCACTCTCCTTACACCTCCTGCCCCCTCCACCTCACTCCCAGAAGATGCTCATTCCTCCTACATCAAAGATACAATAAGGAGTTCTTTGTGACACAGTGGTAAGAATCCACTTGCCTGTGCCAGGGACATGGGTTCGATCCCTGGTCTGGGAAGGTTCCAGTAGCCTGTGGACCAGCTCACCCAGTGAGCCACAACTACTGAAGCCTGCGCCCTGCAGCTACTGAGCCCACACGCTGCAACTACGGAAGCCCGTGCATTCTAGAGCCCGTGTTGTGCAACAAGAGAAGCCACTGAATGAGAAGCCCAGGCACCGCAACTAGAGAGCTGCCCCCACTGGTTGCAACTACAGAAAGCCCACAGGCGGCAACGAAGACCCAGAGCATCCGAAACAAAAGAATGTTCTAAAAGATAAAACAAAAAGCATCGATGCGAAGGTCCCATCCCTGGACCCCATTGGCAGCCCGACTACATCCTGCTCTCTTCCCCTTTCTCCTGGGGGCCACCCTCTGGGCCACGGTTCATAATATCTTTCCTCCTGGAGCTTCAACCACTCCCTTTTCTGGCTCCTTCACACCAGCATTTAAACATGCTCACGGGGACTTCCTAAAGCAAATCAGTCCTGAAGATTCACTGGAAGGACTGATACTGAAGCTGAAACTTCAATACTTTGGCTACCTGATGCAAAGAACTGACTCCCTGGAAAAGACCCTGATGCTAGGAAAGATTGAAGGCAGGAGGAGAAGGGGACGACAGAAGATGAGATGGTTGGATAGCATCACCAACCCGATGGACGTGAGTTTGAGTAAGCTCTAGGAGCTGGTAATGGACAGGGAAGCCTGGCATGCTGTACTCCATGGAGTCATGACACAACTGAGTAACTGAACTGAACTGACAGGGACTTCCCTGGTGGTCCAGTGGCTAAGACTCTGAGCTCCCAATGCAGGGTGCCTGGGTTCGATTCCTGGTTGGGGAACTAGATCCCACATGCTACAACTAAGTTAGCATGCCACAACCAAGATCCAGTACAGCCAAACAAGCAAATATTAAAAATCAAAAACCAACCCTGAGGCCTGCCGAGACTGGCAGCTTAGAGGGTTTACTGGCTTCAGCTTGGTCAAGCTGGGCTGAGTACAAAGGACAGGATGTGGTCTCTGCTTTCGTCATTCTCCAGGGACCCTCCCCAGTATTTCCCTTGAACAAACACTGAGCAAACAGAAAGGCCAAGAGACCAATTTCCACCAGGGCCGGTTCTTGCCAGCTAAGAGTCTCCCCTCCTCACCCTCCTTATTTAAACATTCTCCTCTCAAGCTTTCATCATTTGCCAGTTAAGTCAACTAATTTTCTACTAAACCCAATTTCACTCATGGAGGGAGGAAGAGCTCAGTCATTTTTCCTCATGCCATGTACTATTAATGATGCTTGAAATTATGCAAATAAAATGGATGAGCACAGCTGATCCTGGGCAGGCAGGAAGGGGAAAGGCTTCGTTTTAAAATGCCCACCATGGATCCAGACATCCCTGGGGATGTCTCAGATGCAGCCAACAGGGGCTCTGGCTTCCTGTCTCCTCCCACCGCACGTGCAGGGCACGGGCAGGACTGCCTGACATCTCCGAGCTGCAGTCTGATCAGAGCCCATTGTCCCCACGTGCTGCTGCTGCCACCGCTATCACCCCAGAAACATCTTGCAGAAGCAAAACCAGATGTGGATGCCGTGCACTGCCCCAAACATCACGCCAGCGCATCGTTAATTAAAACACCAAAACACGAGGAGCAGAGAAAACGGGCTCGTCTGTCCAGCCTCGTTGTCGATTCAGTGACCAAGACATCTGCTGCGAACATCTGTGAATAAACTACAACAAATGTACGGGCAGCATCCTCATCCTGCTGCCTTCCCCACGCGGGGCGTTTCGCTGGCCCAGGGAGACATTTCTATGGCAGGAGCCAAGCCGTGACTCTCAGAATTCGGATTATCTGTACATCCTGCTGACCTATCTTCACAAGACCCCGGCGCCTCTTGTGTAGGATGGCTCCGCCAGGCTGGGAGACGGGACCCCCGGTTGATCCCACCTCCTGCAGAACCCACAGCAGCACCATGCCTGCATTCAGTGGTCTCTCTGCCTGTGACCCCTTTCTAGGCTCAAATGGTCACCATCTTGTTACAGGTTGTCTTGTTGTCCCCCCCACCAAACATACGTTGGCGTCCTAACCCCAGAACCTCAGAACCTTATTTGGAGGTAGGATTCTTACAAAGGTGACCAAGTTGAAATGAGGTCATTAGTACAGGTCCTGATCTCATACGACTGGTGTCCTTATACAAGGCTGGACACTGAACGCAGACACACGTGCAGAGAGCATGCCACGTGCAGAAGGAGGCAAGGATGCAGCTGATGTTTCCACAAGCCAGCGAACACCAAAGATCACCAACAACCAACGGAAGCTCAAAGCCTCCACACCAACCAACCCTACAAATGCCATGATCTCAGACTTCCAGCATCTGGAAGCGGGAGACCACCTGCTTCAGCTGTTTAAACCTCCCAACCTGTGGTACTTCGTTCATCAACTCTAGCAAACAAAATCACCTCTGTATGTTAACGTCCACTCAAGGAAAGGCCTGCATGTATGTAGCATTTGGGTGGTTCCAGCAGAGAGTGAGTTTGGGGAGCTCATAGGCTAGGCCCAACAAGCAACTGTCACCAGGAAAAAGTACATCCAAGAGAGGGTGTGGCATGAAGTATTAGGCTGGCCAAAAAGTTGATTTGGGATTTTCCATAAGATGTTATGGAAAACCCCCAAGGAACTGTTTGGCCAACCCAATACATTCCACGTCAGCAGGTTCACACAATGTCCCAGGAGGGGTACAAGAGACTACTACCCGGCCCACCCCTGGGGGTTACCTCCTTGGGCTGCCTCCTCCACTCGGCCCCTGCCCTGCAGCCAAGGGGTAACACGGCTGCTTTCAAGTGTGCAAAGGCAGGCTCAGGAGGAATTCACACATCTTTTCACAAATCCTCTAGGGCGCTGAGCCCCTACCCCAGGCCTGTTCCTCAGTAACCATTCACACCCTGCAGTATCTTAACCGCATAGCTATCCTCCTAAACAGACTGGGAGGTGGGGGATGCGATGTCGAAAACTACATCCTCAACTTTTCTGATTCCCAACCATCACTGCTCATTAGATCATAGATCACCCAGAGGAGCTTTGAAACCTTGATACTCAGCCCCACCCCAGACCAATTAAATCAGAGACACCAAGACACCTGAAGGCTGGTAAGTTTCCAAGGCAGTTCCACTACAGCCAGGGTTAAGAATTCCTACCTGAAATGAATATCAACACAGTGGAGGCTGTTAATTTTATAGACATAACTGTACTATGTCTCCTGGGGAAGGGGGTTTTCTTTTTTTAATTTTTACTCTTTCAGTTGTCTTAAATTGTACCTGGTATCAGATTTAGAAAAAACCTTCCGAGGGAGACTGTTCCCTTGGGTGGCCAAGGGAACAAGCTGTTTACACAATTCTGCCCCACCTGAGCAAGAGTCTTTGTGGCAGCTACACCCCACAGGGTGCCCAGGGCAGAGCTGTCTGGGCATCGCCTCGGGCCTGCCCGCTTAACAAACTGCAAAGTGGAGATGGGGTGACCTCTCTCTAGAGCTCCTGCTCCAGGGAGTGTCAGATCTGCATGGGTGACACATTGGTGCATATGGAGAATATGGATCCTCTGGGGGGGGGTGTGTGTGTGCATGGGGGTGTACTTGTGTGCATGGATATGCACAAGTGTGCCATGGGCTGAATATCATACGTAGGAGTATGTGTATGTATGTCCATGTGCAAGGGTGTGTGTGTGCAAGTGTGTGGAGGCATGCATCTTCACGCAGGGGTGTGCATACACACAAGGGTACACATATGTGGTTGTGCACAGGGGCATGTGTGCATGCATGAGGGTGCCCATGTGCAGCGAAAGAAACGGCAGCAGGGGTGTATTTCAGGTGTATTTCACAACAGCCTCACTTTCAGGACCGCCCAAGTGCAGTGACCCCATCTTCACTGCTCTGGCCCGGTGATGGACATCAGCAACCTCACTGATCACAGGCTCAGCTCCGGCGGGGCCCAGTGAGTGGCCAGAGGAGGAGGAAGTACTCTGGGAAGGTAAGGACTCAGGGTCGAGGTTGGAAGAGGAGACATCCCAGCAGGGGCTGAACAGAACAACCGGGTTAAAAGTCCTGCCTCTTGGGCTTCCCTGGTGGCTCAGTGGTAAAGAAGCCACGTGCCAGTGCAGGAGACATGTGCTCAGTCCCTGGCCTGGGAAGAACCCACACACCACAGAGCAACTAAGCCCAGCAGCCAGGACTACTGAGCCTGCGCTCTAGAGCCTGTGTGTCACAACCACTGAGCGCACATGCCACAGAGATTGAAGCCTGGGCACCCTGGAGCCCACGCTCCACAACAAGAAAAACTACCACGATGAGAAGCCCATGCACTGCAACGAGAGGGCAGCCCCTGCTCACTGCAACCAGAGAAAGCCCACATGCAGCAATGAAGACCAGCACAGCCAACACGAAATAACAAAATAAAGGAATAAGGTGTTTTCCAAATTCCTGCTTCTTAGGGAGCCTTGTCAAATAGCTGCTCTCTCACGCAGAGATGGTTCTCTAAGTGTGATGTTGGGCTGTCACAAATGCAGGGAGCCTTCCCATTCCCTGAGGGGGCAGTTAGGAAAGGAAGTTCTCACTTCTTTGGCCCCAGAAGATGCACAGTCAGAAGGGAGGAGTCCAGCTAATGCTGATAAACTTGAATTCATCTAACCTAGAGGTGGAGCCAGGTGTTGGTGGTGTTGATAGAAGGACGCTCCACACTTGCAGAGGACTTGTGTGTGGCAGAGCCTGAGATGCAGGCTCTGGACAGTCCCCACTGCCAGCAGTCTTCCCACTGCATCTTAGGGTCTCTGGTGACCTGGGGATAAGGGTCCCCAAACCCTTGTTTACTGCTCTGCTTGAGGCAGGTCTGGCTCCCCACAGCACTGGCTGTGCCATCCTAAGTTGTCTGAGATTTCTCTGACTTCCTGCACCTTGGGTCCCTTTTCTCTTTCCTCCTCCTCTTCCCTCGTCCCATCTGAGTTTCTCGTAGGAAGCTTTCAGGCCAGGAAGAGATGCTTCTTTTCATTACTTGTAAATGTCAGCTGCTTCTGCAGTGTTCTGCTCCACAGTGTAGATGTATCCCCCAGCTCTCTGTTCAGAGGGAACAGGGGCAGGCACAGCGTGGTGAGCAGCAGTGCGTGCTGGCGGGCAGCAAGAGGGCACACCCAGCTCTGAAGTGGCCCGCACAATGGGAACAGCTTGTCTGACAACAAAATGCCTCACGGTGAGAGCCAGCGTGGGGGACGTGCGGCTGGTTCCTGCTCCCATCCCTGGGTAGCTAGTTTGACAGTTTAGCACCAGCCTTTGGGACAGCTCCCAACCTAGCTCATTCCCATGAGTCAACTCATTCCCAGGTGAGTCAACGAGGAGAGGCGGAGCTGTTCCTCCCCCAGAACTCACTGCTCCTGACCTGGGATGTGTTTCCAAATGCTGCCACAACCAAGCAGCCTCTGCATCAGGCCCTGTCGCCTTCTCCCCTACAAAGCAGACCGTCTTCCACATCCACACTTACACGTGCTGTTCCTCTCTGAAGACACTTTCCATCTTTCCTAAGCCTACTGGAGACAAGCACATCAACTTAAAAGGATGATTCCAGAGGGATGAATTTCAAGCCACGGTGATGAAAACCTTCAAACTTCTAGATCATTTGGTAGCCTCACAGCACACCCCAGTCTCAACCTCCTTCTCCTCTGACTCTCTCTGACAACCTGAGTCACTGGCAGACTCTGAGTCACTCACTCTGAGTAGCTGCCCAAGGCCAGTGCTCCCTGGGCACTGTCGACCAAGTATTGTCAATGGCTTGGTCCACGCCAGCATCCTCCTCTCTCCAACACTTCTCTGCTACAGAGCAGCTTTGGCGGTCAGGACAAAATGCCCATTAAAAAAAGAGAGAGAGAGACATTTAGAACTAACAGACCATCCAGGTGGTAGTCAGGCTCTAGACAGGAGTTACATTTTTAAACCACCTGCGAGTAAGTCCATGGGCTGATGAAGAAAAGTCAGCTTGCAGGCAAACAGTTTGGGGGCCTTCCTTAGTTATGTGCTTAGTCATTCAGCTGTGTCCAACTCTTTGTGACCCCATGGACAGCAGCCCTTCAGGTTCTCTGTCCATGGGATTTTTCAGGCAAGAATACCGGAGCAATTTGCCATTTCCTCCTCCAGGGGATCTTCCCAACCCAGGGATTGAACCGGCATCTCTCATGTCTCCTGCATTGCCAGGTAGATTCTTAACCAGTGAGCCACCTGGGAAGTCTCCTTAGTTAGACTCTGGGACAAATTAGGACAGTCTCATTTCAATGCCAGTGAAAGGAATAGAAATTCACCAAGCACAAAGTCTCAAGCCATAGAGAAAATGTTTTGATAACTTTGAATATATTAAAATTAAGACCTTCTGTTTTTTAAAAAAAGACATAAAGAAATTAACAAAGACAAGCCACCAATTAGATTGGGAGATTTTAAAACACATAAAACTTACACAGGATTTATACCTATAATATATAAAGAACTCCTATCACTCAATAAGGAAAAGATAAACAGGAAAGCAGAAAGTGACCAGTGACATGGATGGGCATCTCATCAAGAGGAAATAAGGAGAGCCAAGCGTGTGACTAACTGCTCAGCCTTGTCAGTTGTCAGGGAGCGAAAATTAAGACCGTAGCAAGATACCACAATACCGTTCCACACCCCCAGCGAGAAAGCGCAGTAACACCAAGTGTGGGGAAGAATGCAGCCCCCTGGGAACCTACGCACGGAAGGACACGACCGGTGCAGTCACTTAGGAAAACAACTGGCATTTTCTTGTCAGACTGAATTTTTAGACACCCTAAGTCCCAGCAATTGTGCACTTAAGTCTATACCAAAGAAAAAACTCAGTCTTTACCCAAGAGAAACTCTGACCCAGGGATACCAGGTGACATGTACAAAAATGTCCACCACAGATAGCATCATTCAAAATAACTTGTAAAAACACGGGGAAATGTCTACAGATAGGAAAAATTGATAAATAATTGTGGTATATTCACACAATGGAATATTATACAGCAGCGAACATGAATGGCATAGAGCTACAGGCAGCAACATGGAGGAATCTTGGAAATCTAATAATGAGTGAAGAAAACAAATCTTGAGGCTACAATCAGTAGGTAAAATTTTTACAAAGCTCAAATTAAACCAAAATAAAAACTAAATCATATATTGTTTACTGATACATGAATATGTAAAACAACAACAAAGGAACAAATTTGTTTCTTAAAGCAAAAGAATGATAAACACAAAACCCAAGTTCCAGTTTTCCTCCAGGGCTAGGTGGGGTCGAGGGGAGAGGGATGGGTGAGAGAAACCCCCAGGTGAACACAAGAGTCCTGGTAATATTCTTATTCTGCAGCTGGGCGGAGAAGCATAGATCACTTCATTCTTGTGCTTTGTGACATATGGTACATATATTTTTGCATGTATCAAATATCATAGATATTGATAGATAAAATAAGAAATATCTTACATATTTCGATACCCCACAGATATAGTGGCTAAAAATGAGCCTAATCATACACACACACACAATCCTATCCTCTCTAACCATCAGCCTCCCACCTCAAACAGCATCAGAGGGGCCCTGGAAAGGCAAGCACTGGAAGGGGTGGGCATCACTGGCCCACCTCCCCCCCATCCCCAGGTCTTCCCGGCCCCCACGAAGAAACCCAGCCCTAGAAGAGGACCCCTGAGGCTGCACCAAGTCACCCAGGATGGGAGCAGCGGGGACCCTATCTGATGACGTGGCTCAGTTCCACAAAGCAGTATCTGTCAGCCCCTGAGCACATACAACAGGGCTCCCCTTAGGTCCAAGATGGAGAATAGGACCCTGTTTGAACAGCACTGAGCAAATACATTCCCTGGTGCATCCCCCAGAATGACGGGAGGTCATCGCTGAGAGGAAGGCGGGAGGCAGACTGAGAGGCACAGAAAGCTATGGGGAATGTTGCCATCTGACAGGAGCTGGGCTCCTGGGGACAGGCTCCCCTTCCTCCCCTCCCCCGCACTCACCTCTGCAGCTCCTTCAGGGACACCGTGATCCGGAGGCCGTGGCCCAGGACGTAGAGAGCAGCCAGGATGTCTGCCCACTGCACCATCTCCCCCAGAGGCCCGCCCTTCAGCACCCGCGGGCTGAACACGTCCCCAGACTCCTCCGTCAGGAAGCCGATGTGGACCAGGATCTGGTGGGGTCGGGGGTGGAGGGACACAGAGGGTCAGCTTGGAGGAGCAGCAGCCCCCGGCCCGGCCACCCCCAGGGAGACCCGGCCAGCAGAAGACACGGGCTCCCTCCCGGCTGTGCTTTCCGGCACCAGGGCACAGCGGAGGGACCAAGAGGCAGGGTGACCTCGCTGGAGACACAGGTGAACAGGACGGTCACGTCCTGCCCTCAAGGCGCTTGTGTTCCAGATGAAAGAGGCGGACAATAGTAAACACAGACAAGAGATAATTCATGAAATGACAAGGGCTCTGAAAGAAATAAACAGGGTGAATGAAAGAGTCAGGTAAATATTTATTGCATGGATGGATGGATGGACGGACAGACAGATGGAGGAACCAACGAGCCGAGGAACTCCCCCAAACAGGCTACATTATTCCCAACATTCCAGGTAAATGACATGACTTTTCCGCCTGACAAGGACAAGATGCCCACAGAATGTAGGACTCCTAAAGGGGAGAGTGTGTCACTCTGCCCCAGACTTGAAAAGGGTCGACCAACACACGCATCTATCCTGACTCTGCTGCTACACCACCCCAGCTGAAATTCAAATAAACACAATAAAAGTCTTTTAAGGGTAGACCCAGGGTCCCCTTGGCAGCCTGAGGCCCGGGCTCACTAAGCTCAGCTCCTTGAACACACTGGGAGGATGAGGTACCTGCTTCTGGTCCCTCCGGACGCCCCCCAGTTTCTGCGCCAGGCGCTGGGCGGCCAGTGCCCACTGGGCCGTGAACCGCTTGGTGCGTTTCTTCATGAAGATTAGCGATTCCTTCCCACTGCCCATCAGCTCCAGGAGGTGGGACAGATTGCTCCGGAAAACTGCCTGGAGGGAGCGGTCCAGCCTCAGTTCTCTAACTCCCGGCCAGCAGCTACACCACCACCACCACCCGGCACCCAGGGCATCTTCCCTGTGAGGGTGCTTCTGTTCTAGCTCCTCCCACTTTTCCAAGAGTCATGAGCCCTGCTCTCATCCCCCCGACATTCGCTCCCCAGCCGAGTCAGTCTGTCCCAGCCCAGCTCCAGTCAGCCACCGGTCCTGGGCCCATCCCAGCTCTGACAAGGAGGCAGTGAGGTCGTGGTCAGAGCTGGGGCTCCAAGGGCAGAGAAGCCAGGCTGCCTTTCAGCGGAGCCAGAGTATCTGTATGCCTTAATGGAGTTAACTCAGCCCTCCAGACCTCAGATCTGTCATCTGTTAAATAAGACTGTGTAAGGACTGCTGCGAGATTTAAGTCCAAATAAAGTGTCTGGCACACAGGAAGCCTTCAATGAGTGACAGCTATTATTACTATTATTCCAGTCCATTAAGGGAGGTGCCTCCAGGGCCCCAGCCTGCCCCTCAAGTAGTTTCAGCTTCACAGCATCCCACAGGAGTTGGGACGGGGACCCGCAGGCTGGCAGGCCGGGACCAGCCCACCCACCAGGCAGAGCCAGCTGGCCTTATCTTACCTGGGGGCAATGTGTCCCCTGCTGTCCCCCAAGCATGACCCAGCCACCTCCTACGCCTACCTGGACCTTGGGGAGGGGCTTGGGAGCCCTCCGGGTGGCCGTCTGGTTCCTCCAAGGCAGCGGGGGGCAGAACCACTCGACCTCACTGAGGTAGATGAGGAAGGAGCACTCGGTCCCATCCACCCCGAAGAAGGCGTAGCAAGGGTCAGAGGTCCAGCGGGCGCGCATCCACTGTGGAGAGGGCGCCAGGGGGCCAGCACAGTCCCTCGTGTGCCCTCGGGGTCCCCGTGCATGTATGTACTTGGGGACCCCAAGGTCCCCCAAGAGAGGGTCTCTGGGGCCCATCCTAAAGGTGTAGCAAGGCCAGAAGCAAAGAGAGATTGGACCAGGGTCCTAGGACCCAGCCCTGTGTGTTGGCGCTGAGGAACTCAGGGAAGGCCAAACTGGACCACCACCCCCCAGGCCCAGAAAGAGAAGGACCCGGTGGGAATGGGCCAGGTCAGGACACATGCGGTCAGGCAGTGGAGGTGCAGCAGCTGCAGGCCTGGCGGGGCCCTCATCATTTGTTCTCCATCCACAACCAAGAGCCGGGTTCGGCAGATGCCAAGGTCAGGGTGCAGGGCTGCAGCCAGGCCAGGACTCATCCATAGTGGCCCCCTCGTGGTCCCCAAGAAGGGGTCTGCAGTGCCACTGCCCCCCACTCTTAGGGATTTCAGCACCAGTGAGGGGCTGGCTTTTATGCCTGTGAACTGGCTCTCCAGATAGACAGACTCCATGCAACCGGGACTGGGCATGGGGGAGGGATTCTCTCAGTCCAGCTGAGCTAGAAGGGATGGGGAGAGAGAATGAGATCCACTCCTTGTGTGAAATTGTCAGGAATCAGACTGCTGGGGTTGGCATATGTATATTTAATAGCTCGTCTGCTGTAAGACAGTACTGAAAACCCCAAAACATAACCCATTCTGGGAAATTCAGGTGGTGCACCAGGCAGAGAAGCAGTTCCTCTGGGGCTGCCCTCTGCTAGCTAGTGCCAGTGTGAGGGTCTGGAGCCTGGGCAGAGAGCCCCTTGGTGGTGGATATTGCTGCTAACAGAACCCCAGAGCTAATCTTGGCCATAGCCCCTGTGGAGGGGCCTGCTTCTCTTGGTCTCCCCACCCCTACCCTCAGCCCCAAGCCTCACCTCCACCTTCCCTGAGCAGTCAGGGAACTTGGGGTCACTGGGTGCCTCACACTGGTCCCGCCGGCCTTCAGACACTGCAGGGAGAAAAGGCCAACTTGCTGAGGACCTGGGTCCAGGAAGGAGTCCAGCAGAGAAACCACAGGCAGGTGAGAGGGGGAAGCGTGGGCACACACACTGCCCTTGACCTGAGTTTTCTTCCCTTAAAAGCCACCTGCCAGGGGTGGCCTGGGCCTGAGTTGCCCCCTCTGCCACCATGCCCACCCTCCTTAGGCGATTCAGGCTAATGAGGAGCTGGCCTGAATGCTTAAAGATCAGTTCTCTGGAGGGGCAGACCTCAGGCACAGATCTGAATGTACTCCCGACTTTTTGAGGGGGCTTCCCAGCCTGATGCTCCCCACATCAGAGGAATGGAGGGGCCACCCAGGGATTGCGGAGTCACCCCACTGAGAGCCCGAGGCAGGACCCCCTAGGAGCCAGAAGAGCTGCTGCAGGGAGAAATCAGGCCCCACCCCAGACTCCCACCACCCTGTACTCTGTCCTGGAGGTCGAGAGGCACCCCCGGCCCCCACCCTTGCTGTGCAGGAGCAGGCTGTGGCGCAGGATCTGGTCCACCTTCACAGCAATGTCCGAGACGTCTGGGCGATGGCCTGGATCCGCTCCATGAGGCCAGTCCCGGCAGGCAGCCTAAGAGGGAGAAGCCGGGGTGAGCCTGCGGTGATGCCATCCCGGGGGCAGAGGGAGGAGGGCCCAGCCTTCCCGCAAAGGACTGCAGGGGCTCCAGCACCCAAACGCCAGCCTGCGCTGAACGGAAATACAGCAAGCGATAGTCAGGCCAGGAAATGGAGCCGCTGCTGTCTCAGGCTGGGCCGATGGAGCCCGCTAACTAACCATCAACATGCCCACCTGGGACACCTCTGGGAAAACCTACACCTGCAGGTGCCAGGCCAAGGTCAGCACTTGGGCTGACTTGGGCAGAGGAATTTCCTTCAAGAGCCTGGACGGGATGTGTTTGGGGAACCCCAGGTGATGGAGGCCCTTTCCCTGGGCTCAGTCGGCCGCCTTGAGTCTTTTTCTCTATTTTTCTCCCGGGTGGAGGGCTGTATCTTGCCAAAATAAATTCCACACAAAGTAGCCTGGGGACTCACCATTAAAACCTCTAGTAAAATTATTGCTGGATTCCCAAGAATGAATTCTCCCAGGACCCTAAATGAGTTCACTGCCACAACATCACAGGCCTCCGACTCACCATCAACACTGGTACTGCCTTAATTTTTGGAGATTTTATTCCCTGGTGTTGATCACCACTCCTCTCTAGAGGAGTTTATTAGACATCAGATGCAGTATTTATTTCTCAGCAAAAACTTCTGTTGAGACAGATTCTACTCGGCTGGCACGTGGGGCTCACAGTAAGGAGGGCTCTGGGGGCCCCGCTCCAGAAGGCTGCTTCCTTTTTTCTGAAGACAGTAATTCCATTCCCTTTGATTTTCACCACCTCCTCTAGCTTTGCAGGCCAAGTTTAAGCTCCATTTATCCCTTTACAAGGACTGGGTCTTCCTTGCCGCACATAATAAGAACTACACGAAGGAGGATTTTTCCAAGCTGGGCTCCTCTGGGATCTTCAAGCCCCACCTCCCACCAGAAAAGGCAGAGCGCGGCCCTCCTCGGCGGCCTGCCCCCTTAGGCCACCCTTCCCCCACCGTTCTCCTTTTTTAAAACTTTGGCTGTGCTGGGTCCTCACTGCAAAGCGCAGGCTCAGGAGCTGCGGTGCGCAGGCTTCTTCGGTTGTGTTGTGTGGGCGTAGTTGCCCCTCGACATGTGGAATCTTAGTTCCCCAGCCAGGGTCAAACCCTGCATTGGAAAGCGGACTCTTTTTTTTTTGGCCGGGGGTCTGTGTTGGGTCTTCACTGCTACATGGCTTTTCTCCAGTTGCAGCGAGCGGGGCTATTCTCTAGCTCGTGTGCTTGGCCTTCTCACTGTGGCGGCTTCTCTTCTTGCGGGCACGGGCTCCGGGGCGTGTGGGATTCAGCAGCTGCGGTTCCTGGGCTCCAGAGCACAGGCTCAGTAGTTGTGGCGCTCGCGCTTAGTTGCTCTGCGGCACGTGGGATCTTCCGGGACCAGGGATCCAACCTGTGTCTCCTGTATTGGCAGGTGGATTCTTTACCGCTGACTCACCAGGGAAGCCCTGGAAGGCGGATTCTTAACCACTGGACCACCCGGGAAGTCCTCCCTGCTCCACTTTAAGGAGAGGAAGGGCATGGGGACAAAAGGCAGAGGCTGCAGGAACGGGGGGAGATGAGCCCTCCACACACACCTGTGCACACACATGTACACCTGTGTGCACACACGTACACAAGCAGCCCAGTCCACGCTCTCCAAACCCTCCTGGAAAATGGCATTGCCTTTCATTCACTTCCGGTGGCCGCTGTAATGAATGACCAGAGACCGGGGGCTCAGTGCAGTACGGATGTCTTCTCTCACGCCCCGGGCACCAGAAGTCTGCGCTCAAGGTGCCGGCAGGCTCGCTTTGCCCTGGAGGCTCCGGGGGAACACCCGTCCTGGCTTCTGGGGTGCCAGGGTGCTCCATCTCTGTCTTCCCTCTGCCTCCTTCTGTGTGCGTCCAAAGTTCCTCTTCTTAAAGGAACACCAGGCACTGGATTAGGGCCCACTCTGATCCAGTATGACCTCATCTTAATTTGACTGCATCTACCAAAACCCTATTTCTGAACAAGATCATATTCATAGGTACCATATCCAGAGGCCCAGCCTTTATCCTGCTGCTTCTCATGGGAGATGAAGAGCAGACGGGGCAGGGGGAGCCTTTGACTCCTCGTGCTTCTGGGTCCACGTTATTTGGAGACTTATTGGAGGGCTTCCCAGGTGGCATCAGTGGTAAAGAACCCTCCTGCCAATGCAGGAGACATCAGAGACATGGGTTCAATCCCTGGATCGGGAAGATCCTCTGGAGGAGGGCATGGCAACCCAGTCCAGTATTCTTTTCCTGGAGAATCCCATGGACAGAGGAGCCTGGCAAGCTACAGTTCACGGGGTCACAAAGAATCAAACACAACTGAAGTGACTCAGCATGCAGGCATCGGACTGAGAAAGGACCTCAGAGTCAGAGGTCCTGGATTCAAATCCTGGTTCCACTGGAGAGCTGTGTGACTTTGGGCAAGTAACCTAACCTCTCTGAGCCCCAGGGTTAGCTCATATAAAGTCTGAATAATTTTAGCTCCCTCACAGAGTGATGAGCTGCAAGGATTAGACATGAAGTTGACTGTCAAGGGCTCCAGTATACAGTAAGTGCTCAATAAACGCTTCAGACGCTGTCACTCCCTACCTCCAGGAGTCACCCCATCCTTAAGAGGAAGTCTCGTAAGTTTAACTACAGAGCAAAGTACTTCACTTTTGGGGAGATTCAGCAATTTTCATACGATAAGCATTTTTCTTTTTTGCATAAAACATATCACCAGCCTGGGCTTTAAAACAGCGCAGATGGCATCTGTCTGATTTAACAAGTTCAACTTGTTCAAAACAGAATTACTTGGCGTCACTATTATTATACTGGACTTAGCATTTGCACAGCACTTTCTATTTTCAATAATATAGGATTAGCTTCTTTCCCTGGGAAGTTTTTTTTTTTTAATGACAACAAAAGTAGATGTTGTGAGACTTCAAACCACAGCACATCTGTGACCTGGGAGATGCTTCCGTGGAAGAGAAAAGGGGGGTGGGCTGGGGACAAGGTGTGGGCTGCCCACCGCTGAGAGTGGAGTCACCGTGGGATGGGGCGGCGGCAGGGCTGGCTTCTCTATCAGGCCAGGGTGCTGCACTGTCAGGGACCACAGTGCTGTTAGGGGCCCACAAAAATGTTCCCATTCCCCTAAACATCAGGAAAAAACTGTAGGTCAGGAAAAGATTTTAATATGTAATGTTACTATAAGCATCTTTATGCCAATGCAGTCATAAAATATAATTTTGCTATTGGTTAAATATGCTCAGGCATAAGTGGCTTCCTGGAGCCAGCCGCCCTCCAAGGCTGACCCTGGTGCTGCCAGCCTCTGAGCACTGGCCCAGGGTCCCCTGAGGAAGCAACCAAAACCACAGGCCACCCACCGATCTCAGGACCCTCTGCCCCTCCACCACCCAGAGCCAGGGGCCAGAGGCCAGAACAGAGCAGGGAACTCTAGCTCCAGCCAGTAGCCACTTCCCCCCAGGACACCAGCTCCAGGCATCACCTCCCATTAGGCCAGGTCCCCAGAAGGCCCCCTTGAGCCTCGGCCCCTCCTCCCAGCCTCGTGAGGCCATTACTGATTCCAGTTCTCAGTCCCCTGGCCTCAGCACGAGCGCTCCAGGAAGCCGCAGGAAGGAGGTTTAATCTTGAGTTCCACCCATGATTTATGAGGGGTGCATTCAATTAATGAGATATTGATTCCTGCGCAGCTGGCCAGCGTGCTTGCTGGGAGTTGTTATTTTATTATAAAACTGATTGCTTTCCTTTTAAAACAGAGAGACCCGCGTTCACAGGTGCCTGAAGACACATGTACCAAGACACAAACGCCGCAGCAGAAACTCGAGCGCCGCGAACAGGAGCGGGTTCTCTCCAGGCGTGTCTCTCTGCTACCTCTCACACACACCACACGGAACACAGGAAACCCCCAGCCCCGGTGTCCAGTCTTCCCTGCACTTTTTTACTGCTCTCCTCCTCTGCTCCCCCCTCTTCACTCCCATCAGAGGTCTGATGCCAGCACGTGATCAAGGACCCGCCTGCCCCTCCCCGGGTAAGAGCAGAGGGGACACCTTCCCTCCTGCCCTGAGAAATACATACACACAGACATGCACACGTATGCATCAGAAAGACAGGATAGCTAGATGATAGATAGACAGATGGATGGTCTTCCCATTGCTGATGGGAGCAGAGCTGGAGCTGGGCTGCAGTTTCATCACTTGGGGAAGGGACTGGTACCCCATGGGTGGGGCAAAGCCAGACCATGGGGAACAGCCCCCATCCCCACCCCAGAGCTCAGTGTTTCCCTGGAGGATTTTCTTTTCTAACACCTCATATGTCTTACTTAGGGCTTCCCAAGGTGGCACTAGTGGTAAAGAACCCACTTGCCAACGCAGGAGATGTGAGAGACATGGGTTCGATCCCTGGATCGGGAAGACCCCTTACAGGAAGGCATGGCAACCCACTTCAGAATTCTTCCCTGTAGAATCCCATGGACAGAGGAGCCTGGTGGACTACAGTCCACGGGGTCGCGAGAGTCAGACGCAACTGAGTGACTAAGCACACACACAGCTGGAGGGGGAAATGACACCTCACTCCAGTGTTCTTGCCTGGAGAATCCCATGGACAGAGGAGCCTGGCAGGGCTACAGTCCACGGGGTCGCAAGAGTCAGACAGGGCTGAAGCGACTCAGTACACACTCATGTTTATTTCAGACATGCTGATATCCTGCTATACATGCCTTGCTTCTTGCCTCTTTTACTTAGACTATATGATGAGTAAATATATCGCCAGCCATTAAATGTTTTAAATGTAATTTTGTGTGTGTGTGTATGTGTGTGTGTGTGTGTGTGTATAGTCGCTCAGTCGTGTCCGACTCTTTGCGACCCCATGGACTGTAGCCTACGAGGCTCCTCCCTCCATGGGATTCTCCAGGTAAGAGTACTGGAGTGGGTTGCCATTTCCTTCTCCAGGGAATCTTCCCAACCCAGGGATCGAACCCGGGTCTCCTGCATTCCAGGCAGACACTTTAAACTCTGAGCCACCAAGGACATCCCAAATGTAATTTTAGTGGTTATATTTTATTCCATCATGTGTGTCCATACCGTATTGACCTTTTCCCCACTGATTTCTTTTTTAATACTTACTTCTATTTCTTTTATTTATTTGGTTGGGCCAGGTCTTAACTGCAGCACGCAGGATCTTTAGCTGCAGCCCATAGGGTCTAATTTCCCCGACCAGGGATCAAACCCTGGTCCCCTGCATTGGGAGCTCCTGGAGTCTTAACCACTGAACCACCAGGGAAGTCCCAATAATAGGACTCTGAAGTATCTTAAAAGTACATGTGTCTACTCGGCTGCATCCTTAGTGATAAAAATCTTATAATTAAAACATATTTCCCAGTGTGATAAGTTAAACAGTTCCTTAAGCGTGGGATTGTTATCAATAATGAAGGAGAATTATTTGTTCTGTTACATGTTCTTTTGCCTCAAATTCTGCTTTGTTTGGTATAAATATTGCCATCTCCGCTTTCTTTCCGTTTGTGTGTCCTGGATACATTTCCTTTTATTTTTAATTTCTGAGTCACTGGTTTTGAGGCCTGTCTTACAAATGGCATACAGTGGGATGCTGAGAAGCTTTGTCCCTGTTAGGGATGTTTAACCCTTCATATTGATGTCACATTTGACAGGTATCCGCCCTGCAGTGACTTTCTCAACCAGTCACCAACATCTCCCCCCACCCCCATATCAATCCAGCTTCCCCCAGCCCAGAGGCCACACTTGCAGATCTGTCATGTTAGGAAGGGGCTAATCCAGAGGCTGGACCCAGCACAGGGCCTGTGAGAAGTGGGACATGTCCTTTAAAGCTGAGCCCCAAGTCATCTTAACCGGTAGCGTGTCCCCTGCCCTACACCCTACCCCCACACACAGATGTGTGTGTGTGTGTGTGTATAGTCGCTCAGTCGTGTCCGACTCTTTGCGACCCCATGGACTGTAGCCTACGAGGCTCCTCCCTCCATGGGATTCTCCAGGTAAGAGTACTGGAGTGGGTTGCCATTTCCTTCTCCAGGGAATCTTCCCAACCCAGGGATCGAACCCGGGTCTCCTGCATTCCAGGCAGACACTTTAAACTCTGAGCCACCAAGGACATCCCAAATGTAATTTTAGTGGTTATATTTTATTCCATCATGTGTGTCCATACCGTATTGACCTTTTCCCCACTGATTTCTTTTTTAATACTTACTTCTATTTCTTTTATTTATTTGGTTGGGCCAGGTCTTAACTGCAGCACGCAGGATCTTTAGCTGCAGCCCATAGGGTCTAATTTCCCCGACCAGGGATCAAACCCTGGTCCCCTGCATTGGGAGCTCCTGGAGTCTTAACCACTGAACCACCAGGGAAGTCCCAATAATAGGACTCTGAAGTATCTTAAAAGTACATGTGTCTACTCGGCTGCATCCTTAGTGATAAAAATCTTATAATTAAAACATATTTCCCAGTGTGATAAGTTAAACAGTTCCTTAAGCGTGGGATTGTTATCAATAATGAAGGAGAATTATTTGTTCTGTTACATGTTCTTTTGCCTCAAATTCTGCTTTGTTTGGTATAAATATTGCCATCTCCGCTTTCTTTCCGTTTGTGTGTCCTGGATACATTTCCTTTTATTTTTAATTTCTGAGTCACTGGTTTTGAGGCCTGTCTTACAAATGGCATACAGTGGGATGCTGAGAAGCTTTGTCCCTGTTAGGGATGTTTAACCCTTCATATTGATGTCACATTTGACAGGTATCCGCCCTGCAGTGACTTTCTCAACCAGTCACCAACATCTCCCCCCACCCCCATATCAATCCAGCTTCCCCCAGCCCAGAGGCCACACTTGCAGATCTGTCATGTTAGGAAGGGGCTAATCCAGAGGCTGGACCCAGCACAGGGCCTGTGAGAAGTGGGACATGTCCTTTAAAGCTGAGCCCCAAGTCATCTTAACCGGTAGCGTGTCCCCTGCCCTACACCCTACCCCCACACACAGAAGCTACACTCCTGGCACTTGGCCCCTCCAGCACAGAGACGGCTGAGAATGTCTAGAAGCTTTTATATTATTACTATTTACTTATTTATTTGACTGCACCGGGTCTTAGTGGTGGAGTACAGGATCTTTGATCTTGATCTTCACTGAGGTATGTGGGATCTTTAGTAGTGGTGTGTGGGATCTAGCTCCCTGATCAGGGATGGAACCTGGGCTTCCTGCTTCAGGAACCCAGAGGCTTAGCCCCTGGATGACCAGGGAAGTCCTCAGGAGCATTTCTGAGTTTTTAAATAAGGCTTTAAAAAATTGGGGGGAAAAAAAACTTCAATTCCTTACTCACAGACAATAATTCTGATGGATCTTCCTTCCTGCTGTCCCTTCTCCACAGGGAGGGATTGCTGGCTCCCTCCTCCTAAGGAGTTCTGACACTCTTTGAGGACAAGAACTCTGACTTCCGCCTTCTGGGTTTCCTCCATCCATTCCTGACACCCTAGCCCAGAGCCTGCACCCAGTAGGCACTCGACAAATACAGATTGGCTCGAACGCAGACAGCCTGAAATCTCAGCTGTCTTTGCCACTGCAGAGAGGCTTTATAGAAAATTCAGAGATCACTATTTGGTTTTAGGATACATAATACGATGCCATTTGCAGTAAATCGGCAAATAAACCTGAATTGTGTTTTCCTAGGCTGAATAAAGTGAATTTGCTTTTCCTAAGGATATACCAGCCATGAGTGGGAGGCACGGCCGAGAAGCTTCCAAAGGGCAGAAGAGGGGCAGTGGAGGTTGTTCTTTTTGAAGCCACAGATAATTGCAAAATGAGAAATCCAAGTGCACATAACTGAGAGTTTGCTGGAAACACAGCGGCAACAGGGTTCTCACCTGCCAGCTCCATGCTGGACGATCCGGAGTGGGGTCAGGGTGCAGTGTTCGTGCCCATGGGAAGGGTGAGCAGGCAGCCTCTGCGTGCCCTGGACACACCCACCGCTTCGCTCCCTGAAGCCAGAAGCAACAGTGTCCCTGAAATTTATGGCTCTGCCTGTGGGGTTTGATGGGCTCTGCTGGTCATGATGGATCGTTGCTATTTCCTGGATGAAGCTGGAGCGGGTGGAGATGAAGGGCAGAACAGGGGAGGGAGAGCGGGCTGGGACGGGAAGAAACAGGAGAGACGCTGAATGTGGAATGTTCCCGGCCCAGGAGGCAGGCCCGACAGCCCAGGAGCACTTGGCCCTCTGCTCTCACCCTGCTGAGCAGACCAGTGTGGACAGAGGCTGGATCTGCAGCCCGGACAGGAGGGAGCACAGCTGGGAAAGTGGAAAGGATGAGAGGTGGGGCAAGAGGCTAAATCAGAGCGGACACAGCAGCAGCAGAGAGGGTCACCCTGTGCACACGGAGAACAAGCAGCCTCAGACCCCAGGGGGAGTCCAGGGGTGCCCAGCACCTTTGCCTCCATCTCCCATCTCTGCCCCCTGGAGGAGGGCATGCCAACCCACTCCAGTATTCTTGCCTGGAGAATCCCTGGACAGAGGAGCCTGGCGGGGGTCACAGAGTCGGAAATGACTTCGTGAGTAAGCCATCACCGCCTGTCTCTGCCCCAGCCCCTCTCTTCCCCTCTCACACCCCCTCATCCAGAGACATCCCTCAGCTCTAAGAATAGAGTCCCAGTGCTGCCTGCCATCACTGACGAAGCTCTAGGCCACCTGCCCACTGCCCTCTCCCAGCCCCCACCGCTCTGCCAGGTGGACCTTCATTCACACTGGTTTCTTTCCTTCAAGACATCAAGCTTTGGACCTCCCTGATGGTCCAGTGACTAAGAATCCACACTCCCAATGCAGGGGCCTGGGGTTCAAACCCTGGTCAGGGAACTGGATCCCATATGCTGCAACTAAAGGTCCCGAATGCGGCTGCTAAGACCTGGAACAGCCAAATAAATAAATATTTTTTAAAAGACACCAAACCTACTCCTTCCCCAGGGCCTTTGCACTTGCTGTTCTCTCTACCTCAAATTCTCTACCCCCCAGCTCCTCACGTAGCTGGCTCTTCCCGCTCATTCAGAATAGAGCTCATGTATCACCCATTCCCATGGGCCTTAACAGACCACCCTGTTTGAATAGCTCTTTCCCAGTCATCTGCTTTCTCATGCTTAGAGCTTGGCTCCGGATCTCTACTTTATCTCATTTCGTTCTTTTTCTCAGTTACTGTCTGTCTTCCCTGCAGGAATGGGGACAAGGCTCACTGCTGTGTCCCCGGCACTGGGAGCAGTGCCTGGCGCTTCGGTGGTGCCAAGACGTGTTTCAGGAGCAGAGAGATCTCTAGTTTCTTCTGTCAGAAGCTCAGTCTCTGGAGAGCCACAGCATGTAACCAGGAACCCTGACTTCCCAAGGGGGAAGAGCTCCCACCAGGAGCCGGGCATTCTGGTGAGCTCTTCACGCCCACCACTGCGTTTAATCCCAGGCTCCAGAACTGTAATTTTATTTATTTTTAATTAATTTTTATTGGAGAATAGCTGCTTTACAGCATTGTGTCAGTTTCTGCTGTACAACAAGGTCAACCAGTTATACCTTCTCTTCTTTGGATTTCCTTCCCATTTAGATCACTTAGGACATTGACTAGAGCTCCCAGCACTTTACAGTAGGTTCTCATTAGTCATATATTTTATACACAGTATCAACAGTGTATATATGTCAATCCCAGTCTCCCAATTCATCCCCCTCCCTACCCACCCCCACAGTGTCCCTCTCTGCTCTCTACATCCAGTAATGTAATTTTAGTGCCTCCATTTCCCAAAACAAAAAAATCAGAGCAAAGGTCTCACGAAGGATTTGTGCCTCCTGAGCTGTGAATTATTACTAATTGATATGAAAAATCTTGCAAAGGGATAAAAACAGACCGCCAAGAAACTGCATATTTAATGAACGGCCACCAAGAGCTCGGTATTTAGAGAGGTGGGCTTCCAGTGGGGCCAGCGGACCTCGGCCCTGAGCCAGGCCCAGCTCCTCAGCAGCTGGGCCACTGCGAGCAAGCTCCTAAACACCTCTGTGCCTCCGTTTCCTCCTCTACAGGATTAAAGCCCCTGTAGGGCACTGTGGGATTGACGAGCTCTCAGCGGTAACGCGATAAGGTGAGCTGTGAGTAATGTCACGCATTAAGAGGACTGTGCTGTGCTTAGCCACTTAGTCGTGTCCAGCTCTTCGCAGCTCCATGGACTGCAGCCCGCCAGGCTCCTCTGTCCATGGGGCTTGCTGCCATGCCCTCCTCCAGGGGATCTTCCCAACCCAAGGATCAAACCCAAGTTTCCCACATTGTAGGCAGATTCTTTACCATCTCAGTCACCAGGGAAGCCCTCATGAGGACAGGGATGATGATATTGGCCAGCCTGACTGGTCACCCAGAACACGCAATCACAGAAGTCTGCTGAAGTAGGGGCCCAGGGCCAGCTGTCCAGCTAGGCAGCCTACGGGGCCGAGGATCCCCCACCAGACCAAAGGGGCTGTGCTTCAGGCTCCCCAGGCCGGGACCCCTCAAGGACCAGCACTCACCTTTGATCTTACCCAACACCAAACTTTTGAAATGGCTTGGCTTTTACATACCACACATTGGCTGAGGTATAGCTTTTCCCACAAATTGTCCAAAAGTGTGGATTTCAAACACATTTTCAGCAGCAGAACACTTTTAGCAAATCACATTGGCTGAGGTATAGCTTCTCCCAAATTGTGTAAAAGTGTGGGTTCCAAACTAATTTTTTAGCAGTTAGAACATATTGGGGCTTCCCTGGTGGCTTAGATGGTGAAGAATCTGCCTGCAATGCAGGAGACCTGGGTTTAACCCCTGGGTTGGGAAAGTCTGGTGAAGATTGGAACGGCAACCCACTCCAGTATTCTTGCCTAGAGAATCCCATGGACAGAGGAGCCTGGCGGGCTACAGCCCAGGGGGTCACAAGGGCCGGACACGACTTAGTGACTAACACTTTCACTTTCAGAACACACTTAGCAGCTCCAGCTCATCAAGAGCCCAGTATCTATTAACAAAAGGTCAAGTGCAGCTTGTCCCCTGGGATGGTTGGGGTCGCAGCCTCGCGTCTCCTCCACATCCGAGTCTGGGGGCCAGGACTCCCATCTGGGCCAGCCCTGGCTTCATGCCCCCTCATTCTCAGGGCATCAGGAGAACCTCACACCTCAGACCACCACCTGGGTTCCCAGGGACAGGCAGAGGCACGTGGGGCTGCCGCACAAACCCTAAGGGAACTCCACATATTGTGGCCTCAGCAGGGGAGTATTTAGAATGCATAAACCAGGCAATCAATTCCTGCAAAGATGGCCCAGGTCCATGGGAGGAAGACAGATGACCACTGAGGCCACTGCTTCCCATGCACAGTCACACATGCTGGTCAACACGGACAGAGCTCAAAACTGTCACAGACAACGCACAACAGGAAGCCATTTAGGGAAGATTTGCAAAAACCACACACTTTGCATTTACTCTGTGTGTTCGTGTGTGTGTGTGTGTGTGTGTGTGTGTGTGTGTGTGTAAAATGCATTCTGAGGCGGTATCCCTGGCCCCATCCCCGGTATAGTGGGTACCACTCCTCCCTGATTCCAGTGCCCCTCCCTCACTCCAGGAGCCCCTCCCACTCCTGGGTCCCCCTTACCTGTCCAGGGCAAAACGCCCCTCACCGGTAGCCCGATGCAGCTCACTGCTGTTCTCCAGCCTGGCCAGCGTGTCCATGCGCTTCACCATCAGCTCCAGCAGGTCACTCATCTTGCGGAGGACACCACGGGACTCTGGCCCACCCATCACTGCGGGCAGAGGATGGGCACAGTCAGGCATGGCTCAGGCAGCCCCGAGGCCACCTGAGACCACATGGTGTCTGGTTGGGGGTGGCTCAGACCCCAGCCCCACTCCCTCCTTCTCAGAAAGAGGAGGGATGTATGGCAAAAACCATCACAATATTGTAAAGTAATTATCCTCCAATTAAAATAAATAAATAATTTTTTTTTAAAAGAAGGAGAAGGAGCAGAAGAGTGAGCCTGCCCCACCCCCACCCCTGCAGGACAGGGATCCAGAGAGCCCTGGGCCCACCCTGCTCCCTACCAGCTGTGTGACACTGGGATAATCTTTTAACCTCTCTGAGCCTCGGTTTTCATCTTCTGCAAAATCGAACTTTTAGACATACTCTCAGGCTTGTGAGATGACAGGGAAGGCCCAGCTGTGGAACAGGAACCCCAAAGACCCTCAACAACAAGTTCCAGACAGAACTTGTGGATCAGGGTTTCTAAAAGTATGGTTAACCACCCAGCCACAGCTGAACCTCCTGGCCAGGTGAAGTCTAGACTCCTGGGCCCTCGTGTAGATCTGCTGATTCAGATCTATAGGGGCTGGGGCCCCAGACTCTGATTCTGCTTACTCCTCACGTGACTCAGATGTACAGGAGAGGCTGCGACCCTGTGTTCAAAGGGGTGGGGGCCCTGGCCACCTCCCTTTCCCATCCACTCCCCCAGACCCTACTCTAGAAAACCAGCATGAATGTGTCCTCTCAAGCCAGCCCTTGGGTTCCCAGAGATCAGCTCCAGGGTTGAGGGGCCAGGAGACCTCATGAAGAATAAAATTAAATGAAAATGAGGTGCTTCAACCAAGATCTCATTAACCAGACTGAGACTTTCCACAATTTCCCATCTAATCATTCCTGATCATTAGCACCACACCTGTCAGCATGGGACAGCAGCCCTCACCTTCCTTTTTAATTAAATTTTGTGAAGGTTTTAAATGGCCCCTCCAAACCATCCATCGGTACTCGGTTCCAGGCATGACAGCCCCTACCAAGGCTGTCTGCAAACCTTAGCGGCCAGGCTCTGAATCTCTGTTAGCAGCTGACCTGGGTCCGTAGAGACCCGGATGCTCCCGGGGATTCCCTAGGCTGATGATGTGGGGCAGGTTGTCAGGGGGCACCCTGGTTGGGATCCCCAGAATCAGATCCCTCAGATAAAGGTTTGAGGGCATGGCATTATGGAGAAGTGAGCCAGGGAAGGGGAGACAGACCAGAGAGGGCATGTCATCACCCTGGGGAAACCAGTTGGTGCAGAAGCAGCCTCATTCTCTCCCTGTGGGGGCAAGGGGGCCAAGCATGTATACACTACCTCCTGCCAGTCACTTCTTGAGGGCTGCTCCCCGGGACAGCCATGATCTGGTATTTTCCATGGGGTGGCAGTGTCAGCTCCAGAAAGTGATAGGACTCTTTGAGGGCTGAGCACCATTAGCATCTGCTTCTCAAGAAAGCCAGGGTTGGGGCCCGGTGGACTCAAAGGGGCTGGGGTGGACACCTGGGCTCTCACCTGCCTCTGACAGAAACCCCTCAAGGGGCCATGTGGCCAAGGGCATCATCGTAATATTCTCAGCCTCAGGGTCCCCAATTCAAGGCAATAAACATTAGGTTTCATCTGCAACCCAAGTTCAAGGTGCCAGGATGCAGGCAAGAGGGATCACAGTCAGCCACAGGGAACCAGAGGCAGAGACAAGAAGTTGAGTGGGGAGGGGGTCAGGAAGGGGCCAGTCTCCTCTGCTCCACGCTTGGGACTGAGCCAAAGAGGGACCTAGAGAGGTTAGCTGTCACCCAGGCTACTTGTGACATTTCCCCTGTGCCTGTCCCTGTATCCCTTGGTGCCAGGCCCATTCCAGTGGCTGCGGCCACCTTCTCATGCCAAGTCACCTTCTGGCTGGGTGCCCCTGCTTGCTGGGCCAGCATGAGCCTCGAAGGGAAGCCTTTGGGGGCTGGGGCCTGCAGGTTACTCACAGAGCCTCAGTCCCTGGCTCCAAAGAAAAGAGCGAGCACGAATGATGGGGGAAGGATGGGGGAGCATGTAGAGGGGCTGGGTGCTGGAAAAACAGCATCAGAAAGAAGGAAGAAGACAGTCTCCACTCCTCCCCACCTAAGTAGCCAAAAGAGCTGACAGTCTCCCCACCTTCTCCTCTCAGAAAATGGGTGGATTTTTCCACTGGAATCAGGAAATTTCACTGTAGTGTTTGATGAAGCAAAGTGAGGTCTCCCCTACCACTCAGCCCCTCCCTGCTCACTCATGGCCTCAATCAGTTAGTCCCTCAGCGAGCAAGATATAAATAGCTCCTTCTCTCTTTCAGCTCCACAGAGTTGGGGACATTTGACTCTTTGAAAGTACTCTCATCCAGAGACCTCCCACCCAAGCCTGTCATCCAAATGCAATACCTCACTTTCAACCAGTGCCTGGAGCACAGAGTAAAACAAGAGGGGAGTTTCCATCATTTCAGCTAGAAAAATAGGAGCCCATCAGATGACTGAACCTGGAGCTGCTTTGCACAGGTCCATGGGAGCCACCCATGTTCAGGGTTACCCGATGGACGTCCTGGACTTGCGCCGTGCACGACCTGGCTGGCCTTCCTGGGCTGCCCTGATCACTCACAGCAGGGGCTGAGTGGCCCCTTCCCCAAAGGAGTCAGGTGAAAACTGGAAAGTGAGACCACAGCTGGGAACACTCTCAAGCCAGAGCCTGCTATCTGAGGCCATGTGCTCCGGCCCGACTGGACCACAGAGCTTGGGCGGCAGCTGGAACCTGCAGACACTGCACTCCAGCAATACTGAGCCACGTCACAGCTCCTGGGGCCGTGTGGCGTTCCCTGCAACGCCTCGGGCCTGCCACCTGCCCTGTCACACTGCTGCCCTCTCTCCAGGCTCATCCCAAGTGTCCTTTTCCCCTCAGAGTTCACTGTCTGCACCCCTCCCAAGAGCTCACTGACAATGCCTACCCCGCCCATACCCCATTACAAAAGCTGCAAAACAGCTGATGGAGCCAATAACCGCAAGGGTCGAAAAGCCAGACGGAGCTGGACCAAGCCTGGGGGCGCAGCACCAGGTCCCAGGAGAGGCCTTGACTCCAGACCTGCTTGTCTCCCCAGACAGTGGAGGGAGGGGACAGGTCACTTGCCTTCTCTGGGCTTCAGTGTCCTCTCCAGTAAAATGTGAGGGTCGAGTCTAGAGGCGAAGACTCCTATTCCATCTCTTCCCCTAGCTGCCTCCAGAGAAATGGAGGTAATGGGAAAGAAAAGAGGGGTTCCTATAAAAGCCTGCAGAATCTCCTTAGGGAGAGAGCTCTGCTTTGTTTTGCTAAACCCCTGGGTGGGCCAGAGCTTCGTCTTGATGCCCAGAGCAATGAGACAGAGAGAAAGAGAAATGACTCTGCATATTCAACTAGGAAGACTGGAGTTTCCCGGCCCAGCCTGGGAGACCAGGAGCAAGGACACGGCCTGGGGATGTGGGCAGAAGGCAGGACAATGGCTCAGAGGGGCTGGACAGGACGGGGATGCTCCACTGCCAAAGGGATGACCCATGGGGAAGGGTCTCAGGGGGCTCTAAAAGGCAGGGGTCCAAGAGAGAATTGTCACTGCTCACTGTGCTGAGCAGTGGTCCGAGCCCCACCCCCAAATCCCCCCAACCCATGTGTGAGAGTTTAGGGGTAAGGAGTGTCCTTCCCAACAGGTCAGTGTGGGAGACACCCAGGAGGATAATTCAGTAGAAGCAGATCAGGGCAAGAAGTGTCCAGGGAGACAGACACAAGCTCCCTAGAGTCCTCGAAGATACTTGAGGGTTCTGGATTGCCCTTCGTATGACGGACGAAGACATCCTTCTTTAAAATTGTCAACAGAGGGACCTCCTTGGTGATCCAGTGGTTAGGACTCTGTGCTTCCACTGCAGGGGACATGGGTTTGATCCCTGGTCAGGCAACTAAGATTCAGCATGCCACGTGGCATGGCCACACACACACACACACACACACACACACACACACAAATGTCAACAGAGTACTCCAGAAGACCAGAGGGCTTTTAAACTGGCTCTAAGGAGACAGAGTCCCCTCTTGGATCAGCCTGAAGGCCACCTCTATCAGACTGGATGAAGACCACATGATACCCTCCCAGTACCTGGGGCTCGAGCATCTACTCTGAGCATCTAGAGATGGTGCAGGACCCCAGAAGCTCCACACCTATCGCTTCCGAGGAGCTCCAGGGCACTAAGCACATCTTCTGCCCTGCAGGAGGCAGGGGCAGGTCCCAGGAGGGAAACAGGCTGAGCAAACAGTCAGTCGGGCCAGCAGGCCCTGCCACGTGCCATGCTCCCTGGATGCCTCCGGCCGGGACTGCAGGCAGAACAGGCTCCCAACGCGCCTTGCCCCGGGTCACCTCCCTCCTCTCAGCATCCGTCAAATTGAAATGTATTTAATGTGAGGTCCCTGGCAACACATCTCAGAAGTCACACATGTTCCCTCCATATTTCCACATCAATAAGGAAAGCCACGATGCTGAGAGCTGCAAAGGGGCCTCACACTTACCAACGAGGGTGCTTCATCACCCACTGAGGCCCCATCCCTTCCCGACGTGTATTCTATCTTTCTCTTTCCTGTCTGCCCTTGTCCCCTTTCTCCTCCCCACCCCCACCCTTTCCCACTGGTTCCTGAAAACTGAAGAAGCCCCCACCTCTCTAGATGGAAGAGACCTCCCAGGCACTCCACATGGGAGTCGTGACTTGGTGCTTGTGCAGCTGGAGAAGGGCACACATTTATCTCTCTGCACATGGCCACCGAGGAAACCAGCTGGGGCCACGGGAGCTCCAGGCAGCGTGGGGGACAAGGGCAGGCCCTGGCACACTGCCCCATCGTCAGCCTCTGAGAAGAGAAGCTCCTTTAGCACCGAGATCCTGGGCCAGAGACAGCTACAGAGCAAGGCACTATGCCTCTGATATTGAAGTGAAGTCGCTCAGTCATGTCCACCTCTTTGCGACCCCATGGACTGTAGCCTACCAGGCTCCATCCATGAGATTTTCCAGGCAAGAATACTGGAGTGAGTTGCCATTTCCTTCTCCAGAGGATCTTCCCGACCCAGGGATCGAACCTGGGTCTCCTACACTGCAGGCAGGCAGACACTTTACCGTTTAAGCCACCAGGGAAGCCTCTGATATTCCCCAGGTTCAAATCCCGGCTGGGGCCAGTCCACCGGGAGATCTCAGGGCACACACAAGCAGCTGAATCAAGCACTTCCAGCCTGTAGCCCTGTCCCCAGAGATTGCCTCTGACCTCTACTTCCCAATGAGATGGCGAGCCCGGAACAGCCACATGGACCCGGAGGGAATCTGCGGAGACCTTGGGAGAGAGGCCTCAGACACAAGTTCAAGTTCCCTGTCATGAGAAGGGAAGCAAGTTCCTCTTAAGACAAAAGGAGGCGACAAAGAGGAACTGGGGTGTGAAGTGAGGACTGGAGAAGTGAAAGTCACTCAGTCGTGTCCGACTCTCTGCGACATGGACTACACAGTCCATGGAATTCTCCAGGCCAGAATACTGGAGTGGGTAGCCTTTCCCTTTTCCAGGGAATCTTCCCAACCCAGGGATCAAATCCAGATCTCCTGCATTGCAGGTGGACTCTTTACCAGCTGAGCCACTGGGGAAGCCCTGAGGACAAGAGGGAGCATTAAAAAAAAAAAACCTCCCACCAAGCGGGGCCCAAACACAGCAAGAGGGAATTAGGTTAGCCCTCCTCCTGGGTCCAAGCCTCTTCCGCTCAGCCTCCTGCTTCCCTGCATGTGAGGATGAGTGTGCAGAATAGAGAATGAGATGTCTGTCACACTTCTCTCCCCAAACTAGAGAACTTCATCACAAAATAGGAACTGGCCCCCAGGGGAACCCAGAGCCTCCCCAGGAGAGACGGTGGAAGGCTCCCCTGTCCTTAGGGAAAACTCTGTACCCTGCCCCTCCCCCAGTCATGTCCTCATGGGGATGCAGTCTCCTCACAGGCTTGACAAGTCAGAAGACAGGTCACTTCCCTATTTGTGCTCAGATGGTGCTATTTACCAGAGGAGGGCTTTTCTAAGTTAATTTTTCTATTTTTTTTCTAACCCCAAGTGGGCTTCCTTCTTCTAGTTCTGCCTTGGGCCTGCACAGATCCTCGGAATAAACACTATCTAACCCCCAGCCCCCACCATGACCTCGCTCCCTAGACCCCTTCCAACCATCCCTCATTTCCAACACATCCTTCCCTGGGCAGCTCCTGGATGGACAGGCTGGCACCTCCTAGGTTGTCTGTGGGGCCACCCTAAGCCCAAGGTCTCCTTTGAGGTGACATCTTTTACAGGATCAGGATTTTAAACCCCCATCGCAAACTTGGGGCTCTTCTGAGTCCCTGTTATGGGTCTCCCCAGGCAAATCAGCTCAAACCAAGGGCATGAAAGACACTAAGGGGACAATGGGACCTGGGATGTGAACCGGGTCAGGGTCACCTCCCCGGGGTTCCCAGAGGCCCCCATCCTGGTCCAGCTCCCCTCCCAGCCTTTCCTTCCATATTCCAGGCGGGAAGTTCCCACCCAGGGGCCTGGGAAGTGTGAAAAGACTTGGATACATTTGGGCCTGAGAACTGGTGTCAAAACACAGAGGAGACCTGCAGCTCCAGCCCCGGGGGGACCCGGCAGAAATGCCCACGTGTGTCCACCACAGACACATGCTGGAACGCTCACAGCAGCGCATTTCAGGAACGTCCCAAGCTGGAAACAGCCCAGGGTCCGCCCCGGGGCAGAGTGGATAAATACATTGTGTCGTAGTCACACAATGGATGCTGGGCGGCAGTGTCGGCAACCACACCAGGAGAGGGGAGAATCTTACAAACGCAATATGGAGAGAAAAAGGCGCAGGCCACGGAACGAAGGCGACGCTCCTCTGTGTTATCAGATGTCAGGTCCCGGCGTCCGCGGGAAAGTGGAAAGTGGAAGGAAGCCTGAGGGTGCTTCTCGGGACGGATGATGCTCTGTCTCTGGATCTAGGTTGCTGAGTGCCTAGACAGGTTCAGTTTCTGAATACTATACTCTGATAGAAAAGGGCTTCCCTGGTGGCTCAGATGGTAAAAAAATCTGCCTGCAGTGTGGGAAATCTAGGTTCGATCCCTGGGTCTGAAAGATTCCCAGGAGGAGGGAATGGCAACCCACTCTAGTATCCTTGCCTGGAGACTCCCCGTGAGTGGAAGAGCCTGGCGGCCTACAGTCCATGGGCCGCAGAGAGAGTCAGACAGAACTGAAGCGACTAAGCACAACCTCCCCCCACCCGTCCCCAAGCTACCCCTCATGGGCACCTTCACAACTGCCTCATCCCCTCCTCAAATCTCAATCCTCAGGAGTCTCCCACGCAGAGCTTCCAGGTCCTAGCACCTCCTTGGTCTTCTTCCCTAAACATCCTCTCCTGCGTCTCAGACTCAGCACATCCCGTAACTGTTTGCGGAGCTCACACTCTTCCAGAAGCTGCTCAAGACCCTTCATCTATGTTATCCTCACTCCCCCTCATGCAATCATGGGGAAGTGGGCATTGTTAGCCCCGTTTACCAGAGGAGAAGACGGAGGCTCAAAGAGACCGAGGGACCTCCATGAATCTGAGAAGGGGCAGATTCATTTACATTCAGGTTTGAATGACTAATAAATGTGAAATTCCTGCTGGGAGATTTTTGCAAGTTTAGAGAAGTGCATGTTAAACTGAAGGCATGAATCTAAAGAGGAGACACCAGATGGCAGAGTAAGTGCCCCTTAGAGCACCCAACCCAGACAACAACCCCTCCTACTGGAGGGTTTATCCATCACTGGGAAGAGGGGAGTCAGAAGGATGAGGCCTGGGGATTCGAGAAGGTGGATGTCAAAGACTTCCTGGGGAGTAGGGGGAAGGGGAGAGTCCACATAGCAGCCCCCGAACAGCTTCAGAAACCCCCCCTTGCCTCAGGTTCCCCACTGTGCCCCTCCTTCCCACAGTTACCGGGAGAGCCCCCATGATACACTGAGCAGGGCTTTCTGAACTGCTCTCCATTCTTCCTTGAGCAGGATGGAGTGGGGCAGGACCCACCTTCAGGAGGAGGTCTCCCAGACCATCACCCATCACACCCCATGCCACGTGAGCTCATCCAATCTGACCCCTGAAAACAGACACTCCTCTCCTTCTCTGCAAGTGAGTTAAGTGACCTGGCCAACGGCACCCAGCTGGTAGGTGATGAACCAGGTACAAACCAAGCCCATCTGGTCCCCAGAGCCCACGCTCTGAACCTCCATTCCCCTGCCTCACAAGTGTCACGTGGCAGGGACGAAGGACCACAGAACTTGGAGATAAGACACATGAGCCCACGGCCAGTCTCGCCTGTGCTGTGCCACAGCCTGGGCCAAAGGGGCAGATTGCATGTGTCTCAAAGAGACAGGGGTCATATCCAGAGACCCCAACTGCCCCATTAGTGGAGCAACACAGGCCGCCCCTTGTGATGCTGGGGAGCTCCTGGCTCAGAAGCCCTTCCTGACCCGGGAACCTGGGCCAGAAGGAGGCCGATGAGTACAGCCAGGTCAAGAACTAAAGCCCCAACCATTCACACATCCACCAACAAGGTGGCCAGACCCCCAAGACAGAGCCCCAGAAAGACTCCTGCAGGGTGAGGCTCAAAGGACCCCAAACCCCTACACCCCTTTCCCCACCAAGGTACCTTCCGTGCGGATGGTGAAGGGGGAGTCCCCCGGGCGCCGGGCTGAGAACTGGCCTCCCAGAGACGTCATCAGGAAGCAGAGCGAGAAGAAGCCGATGCCCAGGACAAAAAGCCTGCGGAGAGCAACAGGGTGGGTCAGCACACGCGCTCCGATGCCGTAAGGGCTCCCTACAGATGAACGAGCGAGGAAGGGATGGATAAACAGAGGAGTAAAAGGCCAGAGGGCTGAGCTCCAGGGCCAGGAGGTCTCCCATCACACAGGATAAAGAGAGCTGGACTAAAAGAAGTGACCATGGGCCACACACAAAAAGCCACGAAGGACACAGGCACACAAGGCATGAGGTCGGGCAGCTCCTAGCCTCCAGATGGAAGCTGGCCCCTTGACAGCAGAGGCCTCACAGTGTGGTCCCCAGGCCAGCAGCATCAGCATCAGCTTGGACACACTAGAAATGCTCATTCTTGGGCCCCAGTCCCCAACTTAGGGAATCACACACTCCGGGAGGGGGATAAACAGTGTGTTTGAACAGGTTCTCCTGGTCACCCAGATACACACTCAAGTTTGAGGACCACCGGTATAGGTGAAGACAGCAGAACCCGATGCCAGTTAGAAGGCAAGTAATTGGTCCAGACAAAACCCACCTGGATCCCATCAATCACCTGGAACACGGTCAGCTCCTGTGCACACAGGCCTTGCTGATGCAAACAGTCACGAGCTCGCTTGAATACTGCCTTGTCATGTTCAGGGTGGGGGTAGGGGTGGAGGGGAGGCTCCCGTTACTACCAGATGGTAACGTCTAGAAGGGCAGGGTCATGTGGCCACCCTCTGTGTCCAGACTCTCCCTAACCCACAGCTTCACCAGGCAGGCACATGGGAGCTTGCACCACGGACCGGTCAGAGTAAGTCAACCCCTGTGTAAAGAGTCACACAAGTGTGTGCTGTCACAGTGTTCCGCGGAGCTGATCAAAACACAACTGTTTATACTTCAACAGTAGCACTTGATTACATGCCAAGTGGCACTAGGGAATCTCTGGGGACACCCAGCAGGGACCCCACCGTCGAGTCTGGCCCCAGGCTCCTGCTGCTCCTATACTACATTCTGGGCCAATCCGGCCTTAGGGCAGCAGAGGTGGAGGCTGTTCTGGGACCTTGAGTCTATTTGAGGACGTGCCGAGCTGGCAGAGCTGAAAGGGGAGCAGCCTCCCTCCAGGTCAGGGTGAAGAACCCCACTTCTGGTGGAGCCAGCCTCACCATGGGGAACCCCACTAGTCACGCCAGAGACCTCCATCCCCCCACCTCCCCCTCCATCCTCAACCCCACATTTATTTGTATTTCTATGCAAGACTTGCTTTATGCATTTTAATCTTCATTATCTGAAACTGGCAGAGCAGTATTTAATTAAAATTTGGTCCATTAAAGAAAACACATAATTGTGGAAAAAAATAAAAGCACAACAAAATTCCCAACCTATATTTAAAGAAAGCTGTTAGCGATTAAATCAGAGAGGGAAGCAGAACGAACCCCAAAGCAGAGATGGAAAAGGGAGCTTCCCCCGGCTCCCTCACCTCCCAGAGACCCCTCATGGAATTCCACCAAGCCTGGGGGTGGGTCTCTGACCCTTGGATCCCCAAGACGAAGCCAGGCTGGTCCCAGGCTAGCACTCAGAGGGACATTGTAGGGGGAGAGTGGTCAGACATCCAAGAAGATCCTGGAGAAAGCAGTTTGTCCCCACAGCCTGAGGACAAGGATGGGTCTTTCCAAGCTTCTTGTTCCCCACTCCTCCCTCCCCTTCCCCAGCTATGGGGTACTCATATTTAGAACTGGACTGCCAGGGTCCAAAAACCTGCTATGAGAAGGTACCTAGGCCTTTAGCACAGAACCTCAAGCCCCAATACCTCATCTGCATCTCTCTCTGCCAGACCCCAATCCTGGGGCCATTTACAGTAGATTCAAATTGAGATGATTTTGTCCACCCTCGTATCTATTCAAGTAACATTCCAGAAGCAACTAGGGGTAAGGATCCTGCCAGAGACTCTGGGAAAACCAACAGGAGCAGTCTGCCCTGGAGGATGAACTGCCCTGGAGGAGCAGTCTGCCCAGAGGTGATATGGTTGGAAGCTGTAAAAAAAAAAACCACCACCCCCAACCATGTGAAACGGATTTGAAGACTTCACTGGTGGCTGTGGGTCTCTGGGCAGCCTAGGGTTACACTGAGGTGAAATTACATAACCTGAGGGTTAGGGAAGGGGAACCTAGGCAATCCCACTTCTGAATCCTGTTTCTAGGAAAGAGCCAGAAAGAGCCACAGGGGCAGGACTCCAGAAGAAAGGAGCTTAAGCAAGCTGGTGCTGTCCATGGTGCTGAGGTCAGCCACCACCTCAACCGTGCTGCAAAATGTCCAGCCAAGCTGGGGTCAGCAGCTGGGCTTCCCATGGCCTGGAGGGGTAGGCCAACACTGGGTGGGAGAGACAGGGCTGAGGACTGTCTGGTTGGCTAGGGATTTGAGGATTTCCCTGGAGGAACAAAGTCCTTTCCAGAGATGATAGCTTCCCACTCTGCTTTGCAGGGAAACTTTAGGGGAGTGGGGGCTTTTGACATGCCCAATCACCTGCCCAAGGCTCTAACCTGGGGACCCCGGTTCTGTAGTCTTTTTGCATCCTCTGGACACTGGAGGTCCAGCTTGATCCTGTTGCCCTAAAGGTTGTCTCCTCAACTCTGCACAATAGGCTGGGGGTGGTGGGTGGGAGCAAGGGGCGGAGGCAATGGGGAGGTGGGAACCACAGTCTTCCCATCTAGAGTGCAGAGCATAGGAGGGGTCCCCTGTCTCTGCCTCAGGTCTAGAGCAGAGGGGCTCAAATCCGGCCCCTCCTGCACTCTAAACTTCAGGCATATCTGCCTGTACAGTTTCCACCCTCACAGGCTCCTTCCTGCACCCAAATCCCACCTGTGACCGCATCCGGAGTCAGGCCACCCCTTTCTCCGCCCCGGGTCCCGCAGCTCTCTCCGTCGAGACCTCCGCCGTTCAGCCCATGGACGAGATGACACCCTAATTCTGCTAGGCTCTCATCACTTAGCCCCCCAACCCTGGCTGCAGGCCTGGCTCCGACAGCACTTGGGAGGAGCGGTAGCTGCCCCGGAACCGCCAGGCTCTGGGGGTCCCTGGGGTGGGACCCGCAGAGCCCAGCCAGCTCCCCAGAGTCCATAGCCCTGCCTGGCCTGGACCGCCCAGGTCGGAGTAGGACGTCGGTCTTGTCTTCCATCCTATCTCCACTCTCTGGCCACCCCTCCTCCCCACAGTGCCGCCCCTGCCCCAGCCTCTCCAAGACCCGCGATGGGGGATCGAATTCCCAGTAGAAGAGGGTGTGTGTGTGTGGGGGGGGGGTCTTTGCCACAATCTCGGGGCCCTTCCGAGGGACAGAGGCCCGCGCCCCGCGGAGAGAAAAGGAGTGGAGCAAGAGGCGGGGTCAGAGAGGGTGGCTCCTGCGGAGGGGTGGGAGATGTGTATAAGAGACAGGCTGAAAAGGGATCGAATTCCCAGTAGAAGAGGGTGTGTGTGTGTGGGGGGGGGGTCTTTGCCACAATCTCGGGGCCCTTCCGAGGGACAGAGGCCCGCGCCCCGCGGAGAGAAAAGGAGTGGAGCAAGAGGCGGGGTCAGAGAGGGTGGCTCCTGCGGAGGGGTGGGCGGGCCGGCCGGGCGGGGGCGCCGCCCCGCTCCGAGCACTAACTTTACCGCGGGGGTGGGGCCGATCGCGAGGCGGGGAAGGACCGGAGAGGCAGGGAAGGGGCGCCCTGGCTGGGGCAACTTCCCCGGCCCAGGACCACAACACGGGTGATTTCTGCCCCCTTTCCCACCTTTGCACCCCGAATCCTCTCCGAATCTAGACCAAACCCGGTCCACGTCCCAGAATCACACATCCTCCCCACCCGAACCGGGACCCCAGCTCCATGCCTTTCCCAGCCCCGCTGGCCACCATCAAGGGTGGAAGCACAAACCGCCTCGCTCTGCTCCTGGGACACCCTAGGGACAGGCACCCTCGCAGAGACTGACCTCGCCCACCTACCCCGCGCCCCCTTGGAGAAAAAGCCCTCCCCGCGCCAACGGGAAAGAACTTTACCGAAAGGGTCTCAGGGTGACCAGGCATCTTCTGACCATTATCTTCCCATCGGGGTTGACTGTGATCATTGTTCAAACTTGTCCGGGCGAGAAGCCGAGGGCGAGGCCGGCCGGACGGTCCCGAGCTCGGCTCTGGCCACGTCCTGGCCGCGAACCCTCTGCAGGCCGAAGCCGGGTCCGAGCGAGGCGAGGAGGGGGCGCGGGAGCCCTGCGGGTTCGCGGCCCGCGGGGTCGGCGGGGGCTCGGCGGGCAGGGGCCGGGGAGCGGCGCGGCTGCCGGAGGCCGGCGAGGGCGCCTGGCCGGGCCGTCTCTGCGTCTCCGCCCTCCCCCTTCACATTCTGGAGGCCGGGAGGCGGCGCGCCCCCAGACCGCCGGCCGCACGTCTGCCTGCTCGGGCTCTCTCGCAGGGCGGGACGGCGCCGCGACGCGCAGACGGGCTCCCCGCCGCGGGCGCCCTCATCCCCGCCCGGGCCCGCGCCCTCGGTGCCGGCTAGCGGCGGCCCCGGCCCCGCGCCCCGGCCCCCCGCGCCTCCGCGCCGCGCCGCTTCCCGGCCGCGTACCGCGCCGCGCCCATGGCCCCCGGCGAGGGCGCCCCGCGCCCGCGCTGCCGCCCGCTCTCTCCGCTGCCCGCGCTCGGGTGTCGGGTGTCCAGCCCCGCGCTGCGTTACGCCCGGAGGCGCCGCATTGTTTCCTCCGAGGAGGCGGCCGAGTAGCGGCTGGGGCGGCCCGGGAGCGGCCGCCACGCTTCCTCGGCGCGCCGGCGCCACCTCGTGGCCGCGGCCCAGCGGCGCTCTCTCCAGGCCCGAGGCGGGGCGCCGGGGTGGGAAGGCGGGCCGGCGGGCGTCCGCGAGCCTCCTTCCAGCCCTGCAACTTCCCCAGGCCCCTCTTTCGGAAGCATACTGGTTGCCCCCAGCTCTGAGGGCCGAGGGCTACTTCGGACTCCTGCAGCACAGAGGTCAGCGCTAGGAGGAGGTTGGCCCCTTATGCCCGGTGCCACGGCCTTCCGTCTCCGGTCGCTGCTCCTGCCTCTGCGGCCACAGGGCTTCTGCATCGGCCCCTCCACACCCACGATTTCGCTTTGCAACCTTCACCCATCCTTTGGCCCTCTCTGGACAGAGACTGCAGCCGCTCTCCTTTGCTTCCTTTTATTGAACACGGCCTGTGACACTGAGGCTCTTCCTCTGAGCCCAGAAACAGGGGCAAGTGGGTTGCGTTCTAGTCTCAGACCTTCCGTTAACCAGCGGTGATACCTGAAAGTCAAGGGGACTCCTCAGTTTCCCACACCCTGCTCCACCCCACCCCATGGCTCAGTGGAAAAGAATCTACCTGCAATGCAGGAGCCACGGGAGACACAAGTTCGATCCCTGGGTGAGGAAGATTCCCCTGGAGGAGGAACTGGCAACCCACTCCAGTATTTTTGCCTGAAGAATCCCATGGTCAAGAGGATCCTAGCCAGGCTACAATTCATAGAGTCACAAAGAGTCTGACACGACTGCAACTTGGCAGGCACACGTGAGGTTCACTAAGGCTCCTTCCAACTCCAGGAAGCATCATGTCCTCCCTTCACCCCCACCCACCCTGCTTCCACTTCTCGACCCTGGAGAGGTGTTTGCCTTTGCAGAGAGGGGTCAGCGGCCCCTATAAACACCCTGAGCAAGAACCAAGCCTGGATTGAGGATGCTGCTCAGGCAGGAAGGGCACTTGCCAGAGCAGCTTGGCCAGGCATAGCCAGGGAAGGCCCAGGCTGGGAAGAGCCCAAGGCCTCAGGCCACGTGAAGAAGGACATGGATGACCCCGAGGGCCTTTCCAGAAGAGGAAACCTCTATATTGGTCCATCCAGTCCTTGTCTGGTCCAACCAGGCCCCAGCCTCCCCCCTCCCACGCCCCGCCCCTTTGCTGCTCACCTAGCCGACCCCCCAGCCCCGATCAGGGCCATTTCTCACCAGCTGTGACTCACAGTCTGCCTTTCCTGCTCCTTCCTCATCAAAATTCACCTGTCCAGTGTTCCATTACCTCATCGCCTTGCTCGCCACTAATGTGAAAGCCGATGATGAATTGGTGTTGGCGGATTAATGTGTTAACTCCAGCTAGGTGACAAATTTGCATTGAACAAGGACGTGCTGACCGGGCCTTGGTGCGGAAGAATGACAAATGGTGGCAGGAAATTTGGGCATCACGGCAGGCTGGCCAAGGAGATCTCTGAAGGCAGGGATCTAAATCATTTTGCTCCTGGACACTTACGTCTGCTGTACACTCAGGCAATAACCAAAGCCTTGAATGGCAGGGCAAAAGCCACAGCACACTCAGGCATGAAATGTCCTGCAGACTGTGCGCAAGCTCCAGGGGTCACACTGGCACTTGGTTGACATTTTAGGCCACAGTGGAGAGGAGAAGATGGGGATCTCCCCAAAGGCACAGCCATGCCTGGTGTGGCTCATGGGAGGAAGTGGCCTTCTCTCAATCAGAAGCCAGATTTCTGAAGGTGACAGAGGGTACCCTCCCACCCTGGGTCTTGTCCTCTTGGATATGGTTTCGAGATGGGCCAGGAGAAAGCACCTGCTGCCTTTACAGGCTCAAGCCAGGCAGGGAGGCTTGGGGCAGACCAGTGAAGGACACTGAGCCAGACCACTCGGTTGCCTCTTCCTTTCAGAGTCTGTGTGCCCTTTGTCAGCCTCTGCAGTGTAGCTCAGTGTACGTGGCTTGGCTTGCTGTCCACTGTGCTGCAGACCTTCAGAGAAAACTTGTGAGTCCCCACTTAGGGGTCACCCGGCACCTCGGAGCCCTCCCAACCGGTTGGCTATGACTTTTCTTGTTATTGTCCACCTGAAGCCGCCACTGCTGGTACCTCGGCTTGTCCCCCAGGCGTTCACCTCTACTTGCTGGCAGGCACGCACTGAGGATACATCCAGCGCTGCCTGAGGCTTTCTTCCTGGCCGTGGGAATATGCCTGAACATGGGCCAGGAGGAAGTGTCAGGGAGTTCCTGCCCCAGAAGCAGCCTTCAGGGAATAGATGCCCGCCTCCCCTGTCTCAGGTAAGACCCACATTGGTTCCCTGAGTTCCAGCTGCCCGCAGTGGTACCCTGCTCGGTCATGCAGCCCCTGCTGGCTTCCTTCCTCCCCTGCCTCATCCCCCACTCCTTGTTCCTGGGGTCACTTCCTAAATAAATGTGTGACTCCTTCTCTGGCAGTCCAGTGGTTAAGACACCAGGCTCCCACTGCAGGGAGCACAGGTTCCCTGAACAGGGAACTATGATCCCACAAGCCACGTGGTGTGGCCAAAAAGTTAAAAAGAAGAAGAAGAAGAAGAATCTTCTTCTGGGGAACCCAAACCAAGACCCTGCCCTGTAGGCCAGTGGGTTTCAACCTTGACCCACAGCAGAATCATCTGCAAGAACATAACAAAACAGAGAGTCATTATCTTGACTCAGTTCCTAAGGTGAATAAAGCACTTCCCAGGTGGTTCAGTGGTAAAGAATGCTCCTGCCAATGCAGGAGATGCAAGAGACTCGAGTTCAATCCCCGGGTCAGGAAGATCCACTGGAGGAGGAAATGGCAACCCACTCCAGCATTCTTGCCTGGAAAATTCATGGACAGAGGAGCCTGGCGGGCTACAGTCCTTGGGATTGCAAAGAGTCAGACAGGACTGAGCACACAAACATGAAGCTGAGCCTGGACACATTTGTTTTTAATGCCGCAAGTTATGCCTACATAGCTGGCCAGGTGGAGAACCACTGATGTTCTGGAAAAATACCCACCACATTCAGAGAAAGAAGTAGGGTGCCCCTAAACAAACAAGAGGAGGAGAGGGGATGCTCCAGCTGGGGGCACATCTACAGACTCAGGAGGCCAGGTCACACCAGACTCCCAAACCCTCTCCTTTCTACAGTTTTTCTCTTTTGAGACTATAAACAGATCACAAGTGAGCCCGGTGTAGGGGGTTGGGTGTAGATCCTGTATTTGCCTGAGAGCTCTGAACGTGGCACCTCCTGGCTTCTCCTCAACTGCCTTCCCCACTACCTGATGGTCTGGCTAGAAGAGTCAGGAGAAGCCCAGAGCCAGCAGGAGGCCCTGGCCAGGCAGTGGCAGGGGCAGGGGGCCTCTGTCCAAAAGGTGGAGCAGGACTCCAGGTAAGGGATTTGGGGAATATGGGTGATGTACCACTGTTAAAGAGAACTGAACTCAAAGTACCTAGATGGTGGGCCATGCACTGTGTTGCTGGAGAAGACTTTTGAGAGTCCCTTGGACAGCAAGGAGATCCAACCAGCCCATCCTAAAGGAAATCAACCCTGACTGTTCATTGGAAGGACTGATGCTGAAGCTGAAGCTCCAATACTTTGGCCACCTGATGCAAAAAGTCAACTCATTGGAAAAGACCCTGATGCTGGGAAAGATAGAGGCAAAAGGGAAAAGGGTGCAACAGAGGATGAGATGGTTACATAGCATCACCAACTCAATAGACATGAGTTTGAGCAAACTCTGGGAGATGGTGATGGACAGGGAAGCCTGGTGTGCTGCAGTCCATGGGGTCACAAAAAGTCGGACACCACTTAGCGACTAAACAGCAAAGAAGGGTAGGGAGCTACATAGTCTCCTAGGGATGCTGTAATAGGCTGCCACAGACTGAGGGGCTTCAAAGCATGTCTATTTATTCTCCCTGTGGTCCACTGGTTTAGGACCTGGCACTTCCATTGCAGGAGGCCCAAGTTCAATTCCTGGTCAGGGAACTAAGATCCTGAATGGTGTTCAGCGTGGCCAAAGAAAGAAAGAAATGTATTCTCTTACGGTTCTGGCAGCCAGAAGTCCTAAATCAGGTTAGGGTAGAGTCAGTTCCTTCTAGAAGCCCTGAGAGAGACTGTCACATGCGGCTCTGCTGGCTTCTGGCAGGACCCAGGAGTCCTTGGCATCCTGGCCTATAACTGCATCTCTCCAGTCTCTGCCTTTGTCTGTCTCCTTGAAAGAAAATCCCTGACAAACCTAGACAGCACATTAAAGAGCAGAGACATCACTTTGCTGGCAAAGGTCCATCTAGTCAAAGCTACGGTTTCTCCAGTAGTCATATACGGATATGAGTTGGACCTTAAAGAAGACTGAGAGCTGAAGAATTGATGCTTTTGAACTGTGAAGCTGGAGAAGACTCTTGAGAGTCCCTTGGCTAGCAAGGAGATCAAACCGGTCGATTCTAAAGGAGATCAGTCCTGAATATTCACTGGAAGGACTGATGCTGAAGTTGAAGCTCCAATATTTGGCCACCTGATGCGAAGAGCTGACTCATTGGAAAAAACTCTGATGCTGGGAAAGATTGAAGGGGATGACAGAGGATGAGATGGTTGGATGGCATCACTGACTCAGTGGACGTGAGTTTGAGCAAACTCTGGGAGATGGTGATGGACAGGGAAGCCTGGTGTGCTGCAGTCCATGGGGTTGCAACGAGTTGGACAGTAGCAACTGCCTGGCCTTTTCTCTGTGTCTCTGACCTCTCCTCTTATCAGAAGGTCCCCAGTCATTGGATTCAGGTTCACAGTAATCCCAAATGACTCCATCTTAACTAATTATATCTGAAAAGAATTTATTTTCAAATAAGGCTATCTTCTCAGGTTCCAGATGAACATGAATAGTGCTGGATATGGGGGTACTGTTCAGCCTACTTCAAGGACCTAGGAGAAAGGGGCTGGAGTGATTAGAGACCACCAGAGAAACACAAGTCCCTAAGGGGGACGTGCCACCATCGCTTTGTGTGACTGTGGGCCCAGTTATTTCAAGGGAATCAGAAACCTGGGCTTCTTTTGTGTAGTCACATCATTTATAAATGTAGATCAATATTTTTAGGTTTTGGTTTTTTTTTTTTTGGCCACACTGAGAGGTACGCTGGATCTTAGTTCCCCAACCAGGGATCAAACCCCAGCCTCCATCTTGGAAGTGCTAAGTCAACCATTGAACCACCAGAGACGTTCCTCAATATTTTAGGTGAAAATGAAAGTGAAAGTCGCTCAGTCATGTCCAACTCTTTGCGAGCCCAAAGGACTATTCAGTCTGTGGAATTCTCCAGGCCAGAATACTGGAGTAGGTAGCCTTGCCCTTCTCCAGGGGATCGTCCCATCCCAGGGATCAAACCCAGGTCTCCTGCATTGCAGGCAGATTCTTTACTAGCTGAGCCACAAGGGAAGCCCAGGATTTTTAGAACATTGTGCAAAAATGATAGGATCCATTGGCGGTCTGGCGTCAGCATCCCCCTGCAGATGTCACCCGAGGGCAGAGCAGGGAGCCTGCCAGCCCTGCTCACCCCTCAAGTCCAGCTGCCCTGAGGCCAGGGCCCCTCGCCCCAGCAAAGACACAGTTCTGCCCCAGGAAGGACAAGAGGCTTAGTGGCTCTAGGGGCTCCCTGGGGGCTTCCCTGGCCCATCATGGACCCCCCTGTAGCCTCCAGGGACATCACAGCTTTGACCACATACCCACGTGCTCAAGGCTTCCAGGTGGCTTCTGGGAGCTCACAGGGGCCTGGGGCGGAAGGAGGAGAGAAAGAAATGCAAGGTTTGTGTTGTCTGAAATCCCCATTTAATGTGCTCCAACTGGTGCTGCAGATAGCACATTAAGAGGCGATAGGCCATTGTCCTTTGCCAGGGAGCAGAGCATTGATAATGTCATAACACGTTTACCGACACTCTGCACAAATCATCAGCTGCCTCGCCGGGCGGGAACAAGCAGCCACGAGCCGGCCAGGGCGGCCAAGGCGCGGGGAGAGCTGCTGCTCCAATGCATATTTCATGCTTTCTGTTTCACAACATTTAGGCTAATCCTCCGATTGAAAAGTAGTGTCTGGGGTTTATTTTTATTTATGCCGGAAGGCCATTCTGCCGCACAGCTTGTGGGAGCTGGGAGCATAGCTGTTTTATTTTCTTATTCTTCAGGGAAGTTCACGGCTATGTCTATGTCTGTGCATGCGTGTGCACGTGTGTGTGTGCATGGGTGTGTGTGTGCATGGGTGTGTGTGTGCATGTGCATGGACAGGCAAGGAAGCCTGGGATGGACTAGACAGAAGACCCTCCCAAGTGGACCCCATCCCAGCACTGGAGACAAAGGGGAGCTTGTCATTTAACTTGATCGTGAGATTCCATTTATTGAGTACCTACTATGCGCCTGGAAATGATTCAGAGATTCTAAATCTTGTTACCACGGCTGAAAGTGAAATTGAAAATGTTAGTCATTCATTTCCAACATCTTGCAACCCCATGGACTCTAGCCCACCAGGCTCCTCTGTCCATGGGATTCTCCAGGCAAGAATACTGAAGTGGGTTGCCATTTCCTTCTCCTGACCTAGGCATCGAACCCAGGGCTCCTGCATTGCAGGCAGATTCTTTACCATCTGAGTCACCAGGGAAGCCTGTTACCGTGGCTACAGGGCTCTTATTTAAATCTTCTTTAGTAGGGCAACTTTTTTTTAAATGGCCCCTTTAAAAAAATTGAAAAGGGATTTCTTTGGCAGTTCAGTGGTTAAGACTCTGAGATTCCACTGCAGGGGGCACAAGTTCAATCCCTGGTCAGAGAACTAAGATCCTGCATGCCATGAGGCATAGCCCAAAACAAAGACTCCTTTTCTTTCTGGACTGGTTCCCCAGATGCATCACAGGTCACTGTAGGAATATGGGAGCTGTTATCCGGGGTGAGTAGAATCATGGTCTCTGAAGATGACCATGTCCAGATCCCAGGAACCTGTGAATGTGTTATGCTACATGGCAAAGGAGATCAAGGTTGCAAGTGGAACTAAGGTTGTAAATCAGGGGTCCCTAAAATAAGGAGATCATCCTGGATTATCTGGTAGGCCTACTGTCATCACAAGGGTCCTTAAATATGTTAGAAGAAGGCAGCATGAAAAAGACTCGACCAGACACTGCTGACTTTGAAGATGGAGAAAGAGGCCACAGGCCACAGAATGCAGGTGGCCTCCGGAAGCTGAAAAGGGCGAAGAAATGAATTCTCCCCAGAGCTTCCAGAAAGAAGACAGCCCTGCTGTCACCTGGACTTTAGCCCCATGAGATGCATTTTGGACGCTCAGTCTCCAGAACAGCAAAATGATACATCTGCGTAGCTTTCAGTCACTACGTATGTGGCTATTTGTTATAACCACATGCTATCTAAAAAAGGCCACCACTGCCAGATACTGCAAAGCTGGATGCTCGCCCTGCATAAGCTCATGTCTCCACTTCACTGATGGGGAAACAGAAGTTCAGAGAGGTAAAGTATCTTGCTCAAGGGTTCACTGCAGATTCAGTTTCCAATTCAAGCCTGGCAGACCTCAGAGCCAGGTCACTCATTGCTTTCAAAACCCTGGTCCAGGGGTCATGGGAGCCTAACTTGAGCAGGCATCCTTCAGAGAATGTAGCCCCCAGGAATAAAGCTCCCCACCTCCGAGAGCTGCTTGTTGACACAGAAAACCACCCAGCTGCCTCAGTTTTCCCCTTCTGCTCCCCTAACACTCCTGAATCATCTCAAAAGAACAGCTGCCCAAAGGCTCCTCTCTCTGGTTTCTGCTCAGGCAAGGCTGATGCAGGATTTCATGTCTCAGAGGATTTCAAGTTCTGTCTCAGACCAGCTTGGAATCTGTCTCCTTTTAGCAAAATCTCCTAGCATCCAACCCCATGTGAGATCATCCCCTTGAGAGTCAATGACCTCTCAACACCTGGGAGTGTGGTGAGGAGTACACGGCCCCTCTGTGACTCCCTCCCCACTTCATCAGTCCTCTCTGCTTCTGCTTGTGGTAGGAGAGCCGTGACCCTTTCTAAATCCCTGAGAGGTTTGAGGGGGCAGATGAGGGAGGGTAACGATGCACTCCTCCCAACCAGCAGGATTTTTTATCTCTTTGTTTCACCAATGTGCCCCAAATGTCCCGGACAGTATCTAATACAAGTTACATCCGGTAGAGAGGGGTTTTTTGTTTTGGCCAAGTGGAGCAAGTGGGATCTTAGTTCCTTGACCAGAGATCTAATCAAAGTCCCCTGTGTTGGAAGCACAGAGTCATAACCACTCACTGGGCTGCCAGGAAAGTCCCTACATCCAGCAGAGAAATTTTGAATGAGTGAATATTTACAGGGACAGGGCAGTTTCTAAGCCCAACCTCACATGTGGTCAGCTGGAGCCATCTCTCATTTTGCCTTCTGCACCCCACTTTTACTTTACAGGCCCCCTTCCCTTCATGAAACAGTCACTCCCATGCCGTCCAAAGAGTTCCTGCCCCAAATCTAGCTAGCTTCCACTGTCACCAAATCTGATTTCCCTGTGCAAATCCCCAGTCGCTCCGATATCACTCCCAGGGTCAGCCTCCCTGTGCTGTGTGCGTGCTCAGTGGCTTCCGTCGTGTCCGACTCTCTGAGACCGCATGGACTGTAGCCCACCAGGCTCCTCTGTCCGTGGGATTTTCCTGGCAAGAATACTGGAGTGGGTAGCCATGCCCTCCTCCAGGGGATCTTCCTGACCCAGGGATCGAACCCTCCACTCCTGCGTTTCTTGCATTGTAAGCAAATTCTTCATCCGAGAAGCCCTCTCCCTGTGCTATTCCTGGCTTTTGGGGAGTGTTATGCATACTTATAATGCAGAATACATCATCAGAAAAGCTGGGCTGGAAGAAGCACAACCTGGAATCAAGATTGCTGGGAGAAATATCAATAACCTCAGATATGCAGATGACACCACCCTTATGGCAGAAAGTGAAGAGGAACTAAAAAGCCTCTTGATGAAAGTGAAAGAGGAGAGTGAAAAAGTTGGCTTAAAGCTCAACATTCAGAAAACGAAGATCATGGCATCCAGTCCCATCACTTCATGGCAAATAGATGGGGAAACTGTGGAAACAGTAGCTGATTTTATATTTTTGGCTCCAAAACCACTGAAGATGGTGAGTGCATCCATGAAATTAAAAGATGCTTACTCCTTGGAAGGAAAGTTATGACCAACTTAGAAAGCATATTAAAAAGAAGAGACATTACTTTGTCAACAAAAGTCCATCTAGTTAAGGCTATGGTTTTTCCAATAGTCATTATGGATGTGAGACTAGGGCTATCAAGAAAGCTGAGCGCAAAAGAATTGATGCTTTTGAACTGTGGTGTTGGAGAAGATTCTTGAGAGTCCCTTGGACTGCAAGGAGATCCAACCAGTTCATCCTAAAGGAGATCAGTCCTGGGTGTTCACTGGAAGGACTGATCTTGAAGCCGGAACTCCAATACTTTGGCTACCTGATGCCAAGAGTTGACTCATTGGGAAAGACTCTGGTGCTGGGAGGGATTGGGGGCAGGAGGAGAAGGGATGACAGAGGATTAGATGGCTGGATGGCATCACCGACTTAATGGACATGGGTTTGGATAAACTCCAGGAGTTGGTGATGGATAGGAAGGCCTGGCATACTGCAGTTTATGGGGTCACAAAAAGTAGGACATGACTGCATGACTGAACTGGGTGTTAGACTTCTATTGGATAGTGCCATTCAAAGCGTGGTCCATGGAACAACAGTGAAGGCAGTCTTCTAGGAGCCTAGATATGCAGGATCCCAATACCCCACCAGACCTATAGAATTACAATCTGCATTTTAGAAGATAGGTAATTCTATGCACGTTATATCTGAGAAGCAGATTCTAAACGGAAAACCAGGTATCGTTTTACATTGTCTGCCTGGCAGAGAAGGGAATCACTTTTCACTCTACGAGATAAAAAAATTGAGTCCCCATCTAGCCAACTTCGGTCTTCTCAGCTGGCGCTAGTGGTAAAGAACCTGCCTGCCAGTGCAGAAGATGTTAAGAGACACGGATCTGATCCCTGGGTCAGGAAGTTCCCCGGAGGAGAGCATGGAGACCCACTTCATTATTCTTGCCTTGGAAAATCTTAGGGAGGAGGAAGGAGCCTGGTAGGCTATAGTCTATGGTGTCACAAAGGGTCAGACACAACTGAAGCAACTTAGCACACACATTACCCAACTTCTCCTTTTTACAGATTTCTTATTTCACATAACTATCAGTTAAAGACCAATTAAAAAATTGCTATTCCCCACCTTTACCAAAGGAACTCTGTCCTTTAGGCTTCTTCAAGGTACATTATTCTAGGCCTTACTATATGAGAAACTTTAGACATGAAAATGGAGGTAGAAACAAACCAGTTTTGAACAGGGAAAGAGGGTAAATTCCACAGGACATTCAATGTGATAATAATCCCAGGCCAAATTCAAAGGCTTATTTTTAAATAGACAGTAACCACATAGAAAGGAAATCACACTGCATTATGAGATGATTAGGGTTCATTAAGCATCCTTTATGATGAAAGAATAGAAAATATGACCCTTGAAGAAAAAGTTGAAGACTGGGAGTATTTGGTATAGAGAGAAAAAAGTAAGGAGTATAGTGTGGCTAGCTTTAAATTTTTGAAGGGTTTTCATATGCAAAATAGATCAGCTTTAGGTAGCTCTTAAGTATAAAACTAGGAGAAATGGATGGAAATTAACAAGAAGCTATACAACATGAGAGACGTCTATGTAGTAATTAAAAATGTATAGCATAATAAATTAGTTATCACTAGCATGCAGTCTGAAGCCATATTGAAAAATGCTTCAAAAGGAAATCACTGTCTGAGAAAGGTTTGCACCAGACAAGCTATAGACACTATGATTCCACTATCTGAGGCAGTAAAGGAAACAGGACTAGTCACCACCATAGTAATAACCTTCGAACCTCCACGTACTTAAAGACAGAACAGATTAGTTTGGAACTGAGAGGCAGTCACTTAATATTGGGCATTTAAAACAAGTACCACTAAAATGTTACATGATCATATGTAAGAAAGATTCCTTATCTTACCAGCAGAGAAGGTCTTTATTTCCCAATAAAAGAGAAACACTTCTAAGGACAAATAGGTACAAGCCGTTCTGAAAATGGAAGTGGGTTTGAGGAAGGAGTGGGGATTCTACTAATTATAGAGATTATAAATCATGATGCAGGACAACCTTTTGAGCAAGTAAGGCAACAATATACTGTTAAAATATAGGAAGAAATTCGTCATGCAACATGTATCTTTTCAGTGACTGTCCCATCCAAGTTTTTGAAATCAGCGTCACATTCCTATATCCAAAATTAGTTACGGTCTCACCCACCTGCCATTTCTGCTCCCCTCTCTCTCTTCACTGAAACCCCCCTCCCAAGTGGCTCTTCGTTATTTGAGTTACAAACCATCTCCTTTCTCCCCCACTTCAACAATCTTCTGGAAGAACATCAAAACTCAGCCATATTCGTGTGTCCTCTAACATCAAATACCAAGTACATTAGAATATAAATTTATTTCATGTCCTATGTTTCCCCTAGAAAGCTCACCCACATTCTCATTTGAAAATGATCATGCTGCTGCTGCTACTGCTGCTGCTAACTTGCTTCAGTCGTGTCCGACTCTGTGTGACCCCATAGACGGCAGTCCACCAGGCTTCCCTGTCCCTGAGATTCTCCAGGCAAGAACACTGGAGTGGGTTGCCATTTCCTTCTCAAACGCATGAAAGGGAAAAGTCAAAGTGAAGTCACTGAGTTGTGCCCAGCTCTTAGCGACCACATGGACTGCAGCCTACCAGGCTCCTTCGTCCATGGGATTTTCCAGGCAAGAGTACTGGAGTAGGGTGTCATTGCCTTCTCCGGGAAATGATCATGAGGAACTCAAAAACAGATGTATTTCATAGGTTCCCCTGCCCATGGCAAAAAATGGTCAGTGCATAGGTAAAAAAAATGCTTGTAACTCTAAGTGGAATAAGAAGACTGCTGTGGAAAACTGAATTTAAAAGTATTACACAATGTTCTAAATAGGATGAGAAGAGGAAGAAAAGAAAGGTCCTATAAAGAAGCCTTCTTTATGATATAAAAGCAAAAAACACATTGACCTGTGATAACAAGGTCTAAATTGTACTGTACATGTTTTTTCCTCCCGCTGTTGCTGTTGCTGCTGCTAAGTTGCCTCAGTCATATCTGACTCTGTGCGACCCTATAGATGGCAGCCCACCAGGCTCCCCAGTCCGTGGGATTCTCCAGGCAAGAACACTGGAGTGGGTTGCCATTTCCTTCTCCAATACATGAAAGTGAAAAATGAAAGCGAAGTTGTTAAGTCGTGTCCTACTAAGCGACCTCATGGACTGCAGCCTACCAGGCTCCTCCATCCATAGGTTTTTCCAGGCAAGAGTACTGGAGTAAAGTGTCATTGCCTTATCCTTTTTCCCTCCTACTAAAGATAACATGGAAAGCCAGACAAAGTCTTACTAAACTGAGCTTCATAGTTTTAAGATGACAGTGATCAGATTGATGGCTGGTATATAGCCACCATGCTCTTTTAAGCTTTAAATCTACCTCGAGCCACTTGGAATCTTCGTCTTTGTAACAAGTTATATAAATTTTCAAGAATCTTTGACACCATATTATCACATTAGACAATACCTAAAGGGTCATAAAGAAAAAACCATATACCTTATATAAAATATAAGCATAGGCAGTAAACAGTAATCCAGTAAATCCTAGCTAAAAAACAAGAGTTAGCAAGTCATTAAAAACTTTGATGATAAAACTATGATACAACTATAAACTTACATTGAGTCCTGACATAAAGTTATCATTGGAACAATTTCTTATAGCAACTCTAACTCTTGGGGCTGCTTTCCAGCCCCTAGAACTTGAATACTTGCTAAACTGAGCTTGAAAGAACATTGTTACACTCGTATGAAGAAAAATCAGTGTAAGTCAGTACAGATGGTGCATACTTTGTAAGCACATTAACTTTTAGGCCAGGGTAATGAATGGAGAGGTGAGTAGTTAGAAGTTTAAGGCATGGGCTTTACCCTTAGATCTGCAATTATATCTAAGAATATGGGCTTTACCCTTAGATCTGCAATTATATCTGAGAATATGGGCTTTACCCTTAGATCTGCAATTAGATCTGAGAATCAGGTAAGTTCATCTACTGCAGGTCTCAAGTTGCACATTCAAAATAAAAATATTGAATTGTGTCAATTTTCCATAATCTTTCTCATTTATAAGACATTGCATTGATCACTGAAGAAGGCTTTCTTATCTCTTCTTGCTATTCTTTGGACCTTGCATTCAGATGCTTATAGCTTTTGTTTTCTCCTTTGCTTTTCGCCTCTCTTCTTTTCACAGCTATTTGTAAGGCCTCCCCAGACAGCCATTTTGCTTTCTGGCATTTCGTTTCCATGAGGATGGTCTTGATCCTTGTCTCCCGTACAAGGTCACGAACCTCATTCCATAGTTCATCAGGCACTCTATCTATCAGATCTAGGCCCTTAAATCTATTTCTCACTTCCACTGTATAATCATAAGGGATTTGATTCAGGTCATACCTGAATGGTCTAGCTGTTTTCCCTACTTTGTTCAATTTAAGTCTGAATTTGGTAATAAGGAGTTCATGATCTGAGCCACAGTCAGCTCCTAGTCTTGTTTTTGTTGACTGTATAGAGCTTCTCCATCTTTGGCTGCATAGAATATAATCAATCTGATTTCGGTGTTGACCATCTGGTGATGTCCATGTGTAGAGTCTTCTCTTGTGTTGTTGGAAAAGGGTGTTTGCTATGACCAATGCATTTTCTTGGCAAAACTCTATTAAGGGTATTTAAAGTCTTCCATAAATAGACCCAGTAACTTCAATTGAGAAGGACTAGGTCAAGACTCTGAAAAGGTTTGTCTGTTGAAACACAAATTCATTCTTCCATTTTTAGACACCTTTTTGTACCTACTTTAGTAATAAAAATTATATCTCATGTTAGCTGTGCCAGGGATTCTCAAAAGTAAGTTTGATGCCTCTCCAAAATTGCCTTATGATTGGCTTTAAATCAGGAAAGAGGCCAAGACTTACTTATCAAGCTAAGTTAGCAGTCTTCCCAAGAAGTTAAATTTGAGGTCAAAGAAAAACAAAAATGTCATTTAGAATGAGACCACAGTCTAAAACCACCTCTTAATATCTTTTAAGGTTAAGCAGAATTTTTAATCACCGCAAATAACAATTAAGTTAAAAATGCTTAGGTACACAAACATAACACATATTGCATACCTTGAAATAAATTTGGATATTTTTCCAATCAGTGTAAATATATATAAATTTTATAACTGTTTAGTTTGCTTAAATATATTTTTCCAAATACCAATTAAATAGAGATATCAAGTCTAATGATTTTGAAATATTTACTTGATACATTATTAATGGGAAATCTGGACCAATTCCCATGTATTTCAACTAATGACAAAAGATATAAAATGACTCCATTTATAATTCAAAGCCTGAAGTCACTGCAAGTAAAACAATTTGCTGTTAAATATTGCAGATCATTAGTGCTCTCAGCATATATGTCTTTGGAGAATAGCTTCACATCCTAACACAAACCAACCTCCATTTATTGCAAACATGAGTAAGTAAAACACACCTTGCTGGCAGAATACATCTTAGCCCTCCCATGCAACCACTCTTCTTGTTAAACTTCCCCCTTGATAAACAGGAAAAGTAACAGATGATTAAGATGCTGTTGGCTCAGAGCTTGGATCTCATGGGTCAATCACGGAGGCGGTGGGGCTTTTTCTTCTGATTGGGAGCATTCTCAAGTAACCATGAGAGAACTCTTCACATGAATAACAGGTAAAGGAAATTTCTCAATCTTTCCATTGCTGTGGGGCTCATGTTCTTTGAAGATGCTCAAATACTTCTGTAAATATCTCCAAATCTTTCTTACATGGGGCAAGATGTCTTTTTCCTTAAGACTTTATCATTACCTATCAGCTGCCTCTGACACATTTGATACTTGGCTTCTTTCCTACACTAAATGTGAAAGTCGTCCCCGCAATGAATTATAGAGTAACTGGCAGTGCAAACTGGATGACTGAACTTCACTTTTGAAATTTATCTTTCTTTTTCTCCTTACATAATCAAAAGCTCAAGTATCTGAGGGAGCCATTTTAACAACTCTGCTCTTAAGTAATAATTAAAGCTGCTGCTACTCAGGAGTTTTATGTCTTTATAAATGTCAGCTCAATTCTAACCAATCCCAGCTTCTCGGCACCACATCCATGAAATATAAAATTCTGAATATATAAAATTTTGAAATGTCTTTTCGCCATCTACACACTTATAAATCGTGAGCCAAAGTTAAAACCCCAATCAAGTGTGTACCTTTCATAAATTCCTGAGCTAACAATTACTGGCATGCAGTCTAACACCAGAATTCTTCTCCAATTATTGAGAATAAATATGATGCTGAGGATGCAGAAAGACTTCAACATCTGAAGTTCGACCGCACTTATTCTATAAGAATATGATTTGAGAATTCATGAATATGATTAGCTCCTCTCATTGGAAATTTTAAAATATGCATTCAAATCTATCATTTCTAAATAGATATTAAAAATAGGTTATTTTTCTGACTCATGTAATTACTAAAACATGTCTGACTCTATTAGGATTAATAAAAAATGATAAACCTTTTCAAACTCTTTGGATTGACAGGGATAAGAAAGAAAATAAAGTGAGAAAATCCATAAAGCAAAGGCGTATTGAGTGCTTGCTGGATGCTAGCTACACACTGGGGATATAAATACAAATAAGGTATACTTGGACCCTTGATGTGCAATGTTGTGAGAACAGACTGTAATAAAATGAAAATGTGCACCGAGATAGAAAGCATGGATGAATATTTTATATTAGTTACTCCAGGAACAGTATGAAGGAGGGCTCTGTGAGAATTAGCCTTTACTAAGCATAGATTGGACACCAGGTTCTTTACTTCCACTGTTTCATGGAATCCGCACAACAATCCTATATATCACTGTCTCCATTTCATGGCTAAGAATAGGAGAAGAAGAAAAAATACATGACTTGGCAAATTCTCATCATTAATAACTGGTAAGGCTGGAATTTAAATCCTGCCTGGGTCACACTTCAGTTCAGCTCAGTTGCTCAGTTGTCTCCGACTCTTTGCGACTGCATGGACTATAGCACACCAGGCCTCCTGGTCCATCACAACTCCCAGAGTTTACTTAAACTCATATCCATCAAGTCAGTGATGCCATCCAGCCATCTCATCCTCTGTCGTCCCCTTCTCCTCCTGCCTTCAATCTTCCCCAGCATCAGGGTCTTTTCAAACGAGTCTCTTCTTCCCATCATGTGGCCAAAGTATTGGAGCTTCAGCTTCAGCATCAGTCCTTCTAGTGAATACTCAAGACTGACTGGTTTGATCTCCTTGTGGTCCATGGGACTCTCAAGAGTCTTCTTCAGCACAGTTCAAAAACATCAATTCTTTGGTGCTCAGCTCTTGTTACAGTCCAACTCTCACATCCATACATGACTACTGGAAAAACCATAGCTTTGACTAGATGGACCTTTGTCGTTAAAGTAATGTCTCTACTTTTTTTTTATCATTGAAATAACTTTATTATTATTTTTAAAATTTTTAATTTACATTTTATTTTTTTTCCTTCACAGTACTGTATAGGTTTTGCCATTCATTGACATGAATCCACTACAGGTGTACATGAGTTCCCAACCCTGAACCCGCCTCCCATCACCTTCCCCATATCATCTGTCTGGGTCATCCCAGTGCACCAGCCCCAAGCATCCTGTATTCTGTATCAAACCTAGACTAGTGATTCATTTCTTACATGATAGTATACATGTTTCAATGCCATTCTCCCAAATCATCCCACCCTCTCCCTCTCCCACAGAGTCCAAATGTCTGTTCTTTGCATCTGTGTCTCTTTTGCTGTCTCACATATAGGGCTATCATTACCATCTTTCTAAACTCCATATCTATGTGTTAGTAGACTGTATGCTTTCTAGGTTGGTTGTAGCTTTTCTTCCAAGGAGCAAGTGTCTTTTAATTTCACGGCTGTGGTCACCATCTGCAGTGATTTTGGAGCCCCCCAAAATAAAGTCTCTTACTGTTTTCATTGTTTCTCCAGCTATTTGCCATGGAGTCATAGGATCAGATGCCATGATCTTAGTTTTCTGAATGTTGAGCTTTAAGCCAGCTTTTTCACTCTCCTCTTTCACTTTCATCAAGAGGCTCTTTAGATCTTCTTCACTTTCTGCCAAAAGGGTGGTGTCATCTGCACATCTGAGGTTATTGATATTTCTCCTGGCAATCTTGATTCCAGCTTGTGCTTCCTCCAGTCCAGCATTTCTCATGATGTACTCTGCATAAAAGTTAAATAATTAGGGTGAAAATATACATCCTTGATGTACTCCTTTCCCAATTTGGAACTAGCCTGTTGTTCCATGTCCAGTTCTAACTGCTGCTTCTTGACCTGCATACAGATTTCTCAGGAGGCAGATAAGGTGGTCAGGTATTCCCATGTCTTTAAGAATTTTCCAGAGTTTGTCATGATCTACACAGTGAAAGGCTTTGGCATAATCAATAAAGCAGAAGTAGATGTTTTTCTGGAATTCTCTTGCTTTTTTGATGATCCAGAAGATGTTGGCAATTTGATCTCTGGTTCCTCTGCCTTTTCTAAATCCAGCTTGAACATCTGAAAGTTCACAGTTCATGTATTGTTGAAGCCTGACTTGGAGACTTTTGAGCATTACTTTGCCTTTGCCGGTGTGTGAGATGAGTGCACTTGTGTGATACTTTGAACATTCCTTGGCACTGCCCTTATTCGGGACTGGAATGAAAACTGACCTTTTCCAGTCTCCAGTCTTTCCAATGGCATGAACGTGCTGTGCAAAATGCAAAACGAAATATGAACAACCTATGTACAGCCTGACCAATACATGGATGCTGCTACAAATTAAAAGTCATAGGGCTGATGCAAGAAGGAATCTATGAGATGGCGCCAAAGACAGGAACATGATGATCCCCATGACCCAGGGGGCAGGTAACGTGGAGAAACTTCAACATGTTCTCTTATGCACTTCATTCCCACAGCACTTTGTGAAAAGAAATTACTTGTTCTTAAATTACAGCGGCCGTCTGTCAACATCGCTGCTCTCTGAAGTGACGCTTTCAGGCTATTCTTCCTTCTCCATCTGCTTTTTTAGGGTGTGCTGTGAGGGTGGTAGCAGGGAAGAAGGCTGGTGAGAAACCACATTGGTTATCAAATGTCTCGACTTCCCTGGAGGCTCAGACGGTAAAAACGTGAGCCTACAATGCAGGAAACCTGGGTTCGATCCCTGGGTCGGGAAGATTCCCTGGAGAAGGAAATGGCAACCCACTCCAGTACTCTTGCCTGGAAAATCCCATGGATGGAGCAGCCTGGTAGGCTACAGCCCATGAGGTCGCAAAGAGTTGGACATGACTGAGAGGCTTCACTACTACTATCAAATGTCTGAAACTATGTTTCTAAGCTATTAAGACTGAGTTGGAAATATTAAGCTTTACCAATTGCTACAGTACACAAGGCACATTATGTAACTGGTCATATGCTGTTAGTCACTTTCACGGACATCCCTATCTTCTGGAAATGAAACTACTCTCTAAGCAAGTTGATTTTTAAAAAAGACAGCTTTACAACTGTTAAATCTGAAACCAAACAGAGCAAAAATACATCTTGGCATAGTTTGTTCTGTATGAGTCTGTTTTCTCAAGTAAGAGATTCCATATTCCCACTTTATAGGTAAGAAAACTAAGGGCATGAAGAGAAATGACAAGTATGCTTTCACAGAGTTTGGGAATATCAGATTTGGTTCTTGAATCCAAGCCTGTTGACACACATTACTTAATGCTTTATCTTCCTACTTTAGAAAGTTCTTTTTTTATTTACTAGTATATTTTTGAAGGCTAAAGCATTTACAAATCAATGAGAAAAAGCCAGTATTTCACCATGTTTCTACAAGAATATCATAGATTATGTGATTTTAAGGTAGCAAAAGAAAGGCCTGAGGTTCTTATCATCTCCAGTACTGATTACTAAATACCAACACAGAGTAACAGTGTTTTGATGACATGAACAGAACAGCTGGAACCTGCTACAGCAGTGCTCTCCAAAATGCATTCCATAAAACAGCTCCCTTATCATTACAATATGTTTGTGAAACGTGAAATATCTTATTCTCGTCATGCAGATTCCTAGTGCACTCTGGTATATAAAGGTTTGATAAGTCTTATAATGTAAAAGAACCTGCTTGACGTTATTTAATTCAGAGTGCTTCAGATAATGAAAGCAAAACAAGAGAAGTGGTTCCATCTCAGTGACTGAAAGCCCAGAAAGTTTTATAACATTGCTTCTAGATTGAACTCCAAACAATTAGTTAAATCAAAAGTCAAACCGAACATGGATTTTATAAGATTTCCATTTACTATACTCTGTCACATAAAAACAGTGCCTACTCTGAGCCGGGTGTTCTCCAAGGCCAGGGGTAGCAAGGCAGCTGAAACTAGGGTGTCAATTACAATGAATCTGTAGTAAGTGGCTGACTAAAGCATGGTGTTCAAAAATACCGCATGGCTGTGCCTAGTTTGCAAGAGGAAAAGTACCGCGAATGACCTGTAGTGTCTGCCACAGACACAGAAGTGAAGAATGGAGGCGTACGGCCATATATTGTTCACCCACAAACTAGGGAGTGAAGACACATAAGTGAACAAACTGGTGGTCCAGTGGTTAAGACTCCGTGCTCCCAGTACAGGAAGCCTGGGTTCAATCCCTGGCCAGGGAATAGATCCCCCATGCTGCAACTAAAGATCCTGCATGCTGCAACTAAGACCCGACACAGCCAAATAAATAAATATTTTAAAATAAATAAATGAATGAACTGTGGCTCCTGACTTCAAGAAGCTCATCTCGGGTAGGGAAGAAGAAGTACATCATCATCAAATTTCAACACAGACAAGAAGAAGAATGAGTGAGGGCATGCTTAGTCCTGTCCAACTCTTCGCAACCCTAGGGACTGTAGCCCACCAGGATCCTCTGTTCCCTCTGTCCATGGGATTTTCCCTGCAAGAATACCAGAATGGGTTGCCATTTCTTCCTCCAGGGCATTTTCCCAACCCAAGGATCGAATCGACATCTTCTGTGTCTCCTGAGCTGCAAGCAGATTCTTTACCCCTAAGCCACCACCGTAGCTCCAGGAATAAGACCAGAAGACTGTAATAGGAAAAGGAAAGAAGTGATCAGCTGGCTTCAAAGATCAAGGGCTACCTGATCTGAATCTTGAAAGATAAGGGCAAATTCATCAAGTGTGCAGACAGGATGGAGTATCCAAGGTGACACTACAGTCTGAGGCAGTATTAACGTGGAGAATGGGAGTGTGGAGTCACAGTATACTCGTGGGGCTCTTGGCCATTTACCGTAGCTGAAGCATGGGGATTATGGAGGGCACACTTTCCAGCTTTTCTTGGATCATACTTTCTAGGGTAACCCTTGAAACAATTTTCATCATGTGTTTTCTGTTTTGTTTTTTTTTTAATATATCTTTTTCACTATACTGTGAAGTTATTCAGCCAGGTAAACGAAAGAATGTTCTGTTTAATGAACCAACATGGTTAGGAGAGGATTACTATATATACAAGAGATTTTTTTAATTCTAATTTTCAAAACGACGGGTATGCTCTTAACTACAACAAAGTTCCACATATTTCAGAATGCATACGGTACCCTTACTGCTTCTTTGTGATAATTTACTTTCATCACCATGGTAAGTTTTATGACTCTGATCTTTGTATGTTTAAGAAGTTAGGATGAATATGAATTGACTTTATGTCATGTCTCAGAACCTCTATTAAAAATATAAATCACTCAAATTGACATTTTTTCCATGGCATTTTGTCTCTTCTGCAGATTGTAACTGTTAGCAGCCTTCCCATGGACGGAATACTAGATAACAATGTCTACTTTTCTCCTTGGAAACATTTCATTTTCTTACAGAGAAAGGTGAACGTAAAACAAAATATAGCAAGACAGCAAAAGAGACACAGATGTAAAGAACAGTCTTTCGGACTCTGCGGGAGAAGGCGAGGGTGGGATGATTTGAGAGAATAGCACTGAAACATGCATATTACCATATGTGAAATAGATCTCCAGTCCAGGTTCAATGCATGAGACAGGGCGGTGCACTGGGACTACCTTATGGATGGGATGGGGACGGAGGTGGGAGAGGGGTTCAGGATGGGGAACACATGTACATCCATGGCAGATTCATGTCAATGTATGGCAAAACCCCTACAATATTTTAAAGTAATTAACCTCCAATTAAAATAAATTAATTAATTTTTTTAAATGGTCAAGAGCCCACTTTTGAAAGGGTTTGAGACAATCATCTGACACGGGTTGTGGTAAGTTTCTTTCAGAGATGCAGTTAAGGGCAGTCGTCTCTTTACATTTTAAACAAAGTCCTTGACTCTAAGCAGACATGACTTGAAGCAAATTTAAACACAAAAAATGACCTCGTGGCATTTAGGGGTATACGAGGGAAGTACTGATTGAAATGGAGGAAAAGCTTGTTCCTGGAACAAATATCTAAGACTTTAGTGTTAATTCAGTTATCGTTTTTGTTGCTGTTGGTTTCAGAGAGATTCAGTATATCAGAGCTATTCCTTGAAAGAATGAGATAACAGAGCCCACTGACAAGTTATCAGCATACCCATCATGAGTGACCATTTCTACCTCATTTTTCTATTACCCAATTCCTGTGACTTGTGCAAATATATAATTTCCCCTAACAATTTCTATTATACTCTGCACCACTTTGTTTGGGAATATGAGGCTTATTTGGAATAGGCATTCACCACTGTTATAGATAAATAAGCCAGAAGCAGAACTTTTGACTCCAGGATATGAAATGCAACAAATTGCCTGGAAATAACAAAATGAGGCTGTAAAGACTAGAATAAATATTCCTGAAATTTTCTGAAAAATGCCAGTGTTAGCCATCACAGATGGCTACAGGCCAGTTAGTTCCTTTAGCCTCGTTGTAGGAGCCATGGGTTTCCTTTTAGGAGGCAAGTTTTATTGTTGCCAATTACATGTAAGTCTATTCTAAACCATTATTCAAATTTAATATTCATTTCTGCTTACAGATATATTCAAGGCATGAATTAATAAAAGATAATACAAGAGGAAAAAAGGTTCTGAATGAAACAATTTTCTCAGACTTAGCAACAATCCATCTACATATAGTAACAAAAAACAGCCCTATCTTTTGTATCTTTTGTGTTACATATAGTAACACAAAAAGCCCTATCTTACTGAGTTATCTAATTCTGTTCTCTGTGGGAGGCCCATCAACGCATTCTGCAAAAACAACCAGAATCCTGTAAGTATTGGTAATTACAACTATATTAACCCCTGAAAATGGTTTTGACAAGATCAGTGCCAATGTGGACAAATGGTCAAGAGCCCACTTTTGAAAGGGTTTGAGACAATCATCTGACACGGGTTGTGGTAAGTTTCTTTCAGAGATGCAGTTAAGGGCAGTCGTCTCTTTACATTTTAAACAAAGTCCTTGACTCTAAGCAGACATGACTTGAAGCAAATTTAAACACAAAAAATGACCTCGTGGCATTTAGGGGTATACGAGGGAAGTACTGATTGAAATGGAGGAAAAGCTTGTTCCTGGAACAAATATCTAAGACTTTAGTGTTAATTCAGTTATCGTTTTTGTTGCTGTTGGTTTCAGAGAGATTCAGTATATCAGAGCTATTCCTTGAAAGAATGAGATAACAGAGCCCACTGACAAGTTATCAGCATACCCATCATGAGTGACCATTTCTACCTCATTTTTCTATTACCCAATTCCTGTGACTTGTGCAAATATATAATTTCCCCTAACAATTTCTATTATACTCTGCACCACTTTGTTTGGGAATATGAGGCTTATTTGGAATAGGCATTCACCACTGTTATAGATAAATAAGCCAGAAGCAGAACTTTTGACTCCAGGATATGAAATGCAACAAATTGCCTGGAAATAACAAAATGAGGCTGTAAAGACTAGAATAAATATTCCTGAAATTTTCTGAAAAATGCCAGTGTTAGCCATCAAGATGGCTACAGGCCAGTTAGTTCCTTTAGCCTCGTTGTAGGAGCCATGGGTTTCCTTTTAGGAGGCAAGTTTTATTGTTGCCAATTACATGTAAGTCTATTCTAAACCATTATTCAAATTTAATATTCATTTCTGCTTACAGATATATTCAAGGCATGAATTAATAAAAGATAATACAAGAGGAAAAAAGGTTCTGAATGAAACAATTTTCTCAGACTTAGCAACAATCCATCTACATATAGTAACAAAAAACAGCCCTATCTTTTGTATCTTTTGTGTTACATATAGTAACACAAAAAGCCCTATCTTACTGAGTTATCTAATTCTGTTCTCTGTGGGAGGCCCATCAACGCATTCTGCAAAAACAACCAGAATCCTGTAAGTATTGGTAATTACAACTATATTAACCCCTGAAAATGGTTTTGACAAGATCAGTGCCAATGTGGACAACTCCTAAAACCAGCACTCTGTGGGTGATGCAGGGCTCAGTCAATAGTGGCACATGGTTGGATTTGGGAGAGAATACTTGGGTCTTAGATCTCCTGAACACCACATTAATATAATCCCACTCAGTCACAAACAAACTTTAGATGGAAACAAACACACTTTCCATCTAAAGGTCCCCAGTCACCACCCATCTGCTGCCAGTCTTGACTTCCTCGAGATGGCAGGTCTGTGTTAGACATAGGAACTTTGATGACCCACACGCGTGGGCTGGGATCACCACCCTTCTTTGGGAAGTCACTCTTCAATGCTTAACTCGCAAACTTTCCAAAAACTATATTTTAATATAAGGTCCTCATATCCTTAGTCTGGAAATCTAAAACAGAGCTCATAAGGATAGATAATTTATTGGAAGAGCCAGGGCTTCTAGGCTGCAACTTGCTCAAAACCCTGGGCTTTGGAGCACCCCACTCCAGTACTCTCGCCTGGAGAATCCCATGGATGGATGAGCATGGTAGACTACAGTCCACGGGGTCGCAAAGAGTCGGACACGACTGAGCGACTTCACTTCACTTCACTTCAGAGCTGGGTTCATGCTTTTGTTCATCTCCACCGGGCAGTGAGAATGACTCAGCACGGTCTCCTCTACTGGGACAGTCACTCCTCTCTCTCAGAGCTGTCATAAAGCTTAAACGTGAATCTCAGCCCAACTTCCGAACACACACTTGCCCGTAGCACGTGCCTCTCTTAGCACCTCCACAGCTGAGCTGTTTCTTTGTTGAATATGCTGTCCATCCCCTGACTCTGAGCTCCCTGCTTGCTGGGGCCCTGACTGGGCCGCAGCTGCACCTTAGCCCAGGTGCACTGCTTGGTTGATAGCAGGCTCAACGCATGCTTCAAGGAAAGGAAGAGGAGGCGACTGTCGGAGCTTCTCCAACTATGACACGCATATGAGTTGCCTGGGGCTCTTGCTAAAAAGCATATTCCCAGTTACCAACAGGAAAGTGTGAAAGTGTCAGTCGCTCTGTCGTGCCTGCCTCTTTGCCACTTCGTGGACTGTAGTCCACCAGACTCCTCTATCCATGGGATTTCCCAGGCAAGAACACTGGGGTGGTTAGCTGTTTCCTTCTCCTGGGGATCTTCCCAACCCAGCAACTGAACCCAGGTCCCCACACTGTAGGCAGATTATTTATTGTCTGAGCCACCTGGGAAGGTACGCCTCAAAACACTGCATTTCTGACAAGCATCCAGAGAGATGCATGCAGCCAGGATCGCACTTGGAGTAACTAAGCGCTAGTTTCTTCTCCTGTCCTTTCTTTTTGGACGCCACAGTATTCCGTAAAGTGGCAACAGAGAGTTATTTGTGAGCAGCTCTTTGATGGCTGTTTCCCTTAGCCAAGGGTTTCCCAGGTGGCACCAGTGGTAAAGAACCTGCCTGCCGATGCAGGAGACAAGGGAGACGCAGGTTCAGTCCCTGGGTCAAGAAGATCCCCTGGAGGAGGGTATGGCAATCCACTCCAATATTCTTGTCTGGAGAATCCCAAGAACAGTGGGGCCCAGCAAGCTATGACCTATAGGGTCGCATAGAGTCGGACATGACTGAAGCGACTTAGCACACACCCTTAGTCCAGCAGCATCCTTTGCCAGATGCAAACACAGAGGATGCGGACACCCAGGATTATACTGTGTGGGGATTATTCGCTGATATGTCGCTACCCTATTAGGACAAGCTATTAAGTAAACTCGTGTTAATTGTCAGAAAATAAAAAGCTCCTTAAGGAACAATGAACAGTTTCACTATACTTCTAGAGGGCTACAGTATATAATAATGTGTTAGTATAAGGTGGAGAAGGAAATGGCAAACCACTCCAGTGTTTTTGCCTAGAGAATCCCAGGGTGGGGGAGCCTGGTGGACTATGGGGTCTATGGGGTTGCACAGAGTTGGACACGACTGAAGCAACTTAGCAGCAGCAGCATAAGGCACAAATTTACAAATCTGTGACATTTAATACCTTGGACTTCAAACAGGTGTCATTCCCTCCCCCAGTTACATTAACAGAATGAGTATTTATAAATAAAATAGGCCAAAAATGCACACAGCCACATATGCAAAAGGAAGCTGTCATCCAGTTACCACATGGCGCCATCTGCTGGACAGATCCTGACATGCAGGGGAAAAAATGCAGGGTACCCGCTGGGAATAATAAAGATTTCTGCAGCTTTTCAATGAGATTTATGCAAATCAAAGCAACTTCCTATTGTTTTGCACTATTTTATTTAGAGAGAATATTGTACAGCATCTATGTCATTTTGCTTAGAAAAGTACAGCAGTTTTATAAAGGTATGCCTATTGATACAGGACTAAAGATTGAATCCAGAAATCCTCATGTGGTCAGGGAGAAGAAAGAAATGCTTCCTTATTTCAAAGAAAATCTGGTTTTCTTGGAACCACTGGAGTTCAAATGACTCTTAATCAACAAAATACTAGTGGACATTATTTTTCAGGACCCCCAGCAAGAAATAGATAAACCAATAGAAAATATAAATCCTATTTGAGTTCACCATGGACACAAGTTCCCCTTGAGCCTTAACACTGGTCAAATTCTTTAGCACAAATGACAAGGAAGGAATGAATGGGAAAGATGGGAGGCTTAGGCAAGACTTTCTTATTGACATCTTTCAAGGAAAATGCAACTTGCTGAATCAGAGTAGTAATATAATTTTGAAAGGATTTAACAACTTCCTGTCTGATATACACTCAGTCTAGTTGCAAGAGCTGATCACATAGGACTCAGGCAGTCTTCCATTTTAAAGAATTAAGCAGATGAGTTTAACTGGACACATTAAAGAATAATGATTAGTGCTGTGAAATTATCTACTTTGGAATGTTAGAGAAAATATATGTAACCAGGTCCTTTTAAGCAAATTATAGAGGATCTCAAAGGGTATTACTGGCTTTCATTCAATGACCCTCAGAATGGCTCTACTGAGGTTTTCCAAAGATTCAGAAGTGGAAACTATGAATAAAATATGGATCAATAAAGTATCTTACAGGTCCTTTAGAGGAATATTAAGTGAATTGCCTAAGGTCACAAAGTCCTAACAGTGAGGGCGGGGAGGAACCCTGGGACTCAGATTGTAGCTGAAAACATCTAAAGCACTTCTTCCTGTAGAATTCTTCTTGGGGGACAATCCCATAACTAATTTAAATACTTTCTGGGGTACATTAATTATGTATGCTATTTGTATGCCAGGCCTCTGCAAAAGGAGAAAATGGCTTCCTTGCTACTCATAAATAGACTGCTTTCCTCTTAGTGAGAGGAAAGCGCTCCAGAAGGCTCTTGGAAGGAAACAGCAGCGAGGCCAGGAGGGCTGGGAGCTCACGTGGAGCACAGATTTTTCACACAGCTGTCTTGTCTCATCTTGTGGGATTGCCTCAGGAGTCGGGAAAACTGACCTTTTTATCCAACTGTCAAAGCTCCCCCGCCACCCCCACCTGGGCCTTCACCATCCTCAGCGGGTAGATTCCCAATTATACATTTTCATAAACTAAGCACTGTCAGAAGGCCCAGCTGCCCTGGAAGGGAAGCCGCACCTACATTCCGTCTCCAAATGGTTAAGGCAACACACTCTTCCCTGTTTGCATCCATACGAATTTCCAATATGTGGCAGCTCCAAGAATGTGGAACCAGAGTTTTGTGAGCACACTCTCACAGGGTAAGATGATGAAACTTAGGATATGGAACGCTATGGCTCGAAAGACTGAAATTCCAAAACAAATACATTCCAAGCTTATTAGGAAAAGTATTCCTGATGGAAACAGGGCCTCTGGTAAAGCTTAGAAAATTTAGGAGAATGTTATTTTAAGTGCTTAAGTCTAGAACTCTGCCACTAGCACTGAAACAAAAGCTGACTAAAACTTTCTCTCCTTTCTAACCAAATTAAATCACTTTCTGTCCCCAAGCGGATCTCTGTAGTTTCAAGCCCCACTGTAACTGTTCTTGCCATTCATTCTCTCACTCACTCATTCCAGCACACATGCACGAAACAAAATTAATATTTAATATTAAGGCCACCTCTGAGTCAGGCATGGTTCCAGGTGGTAAGACAAGAGCAGTGTCCAAGGTAAATATGTCCCTGGACTCATGGAGTTGACATCTAGGATGGTGGGACAGACAGTAAATAATAAACCAATAAATCTACCAGGGATGAATTACTTAGGGAAGAAAGATGAGCAAAGTAAGGAGACAGAATGATGAGACAGGTGTGTCTACGTCATCAGGGAAAGCCTTTCTGGTAAAGTGACATCTAAACAGAGCTCTGGAGGAAATGAAGGAGAGAAAGGTATAGTGACCTGGAGGACGGTCATTCAGGTAGGGGGAAATCGAAGCTGAGAACTGTTTGCTCAGCAAGTTCAAGCAACAGTTAGGAGGCTGCTGGTGCCCCCTGATAGAGGATGGAGAATGAGGGGGAAAGGTGCAGATGCAGCGGGGAGGCGGTACAGGGAAGTGCTCCTCACACATTCTGTGGCAAAGAACCACTGGTGTGTTTCTCGTAATCCATGGCAGAGCAAGGATTTTATCAAGTACAGCTAAAATACCACAGCAACATCTACTGCGGTATAAGCTTCTGAATCTGTGTTCTCACACAACCACCGCTCTTCTCAGATCAGCAGTGATGGGGGCGGTGGGGGGGACACTGCACAGCATTGGGAGGCTGGGGTCAGTGCTGTGAATTATATTCTGAGCAGCTGTACCACCACTAGAAGGTTGGTTTTCATTGGAATATTATTGCTTTACAATGTTGTGTTAGCTTCTGGTGTATAACAAAATAACTCTGCCATATCTATACATGTATCCCTCCTTCTTGAGCCTCCTTCACACAACCTCCATCACACTCATCGACTAGGTCATCACAGAGCAACGAGCTGAGCTCTCTGTGCTACATAGCAGCTGCTCACTAGCTATCTGTTTTATATATGGCAGTGAGTCGGACACGACTGAAGCGACTTAGCAGCAGCAGCTATTAGTCTCCCAATCCGTCCCCATCCTTCCCTTCCCCCACGGTGTCCACAAATCTCTTCCCTATGTCTGCGAGAATGGTCATCATAGAAAAATCCACTGGAAGGTTTCAGAGAGCCCTCTGCTCCCTTCTGCATCCGCAGTGCCATGTGGTAGGAGCTCACTCAGTAACAAGAACCATATTCACCGCTTACAGAGAATAGCTCCAACCAGGAGCCCTGTGAGCACTCGACAGGTGCATTAACCTCATCTTGTGCCTTCTCCTCCAACCCCACCCAAAGTAATCGCTTTCAGTGGCAATTCTTCTCTTTTTCTTGGTCTACTCTGCATGGCACTCACCTGCACAATACTAAGATTTTTTGAGTACATCCCATATCTCTCCCTATAGTCTGCAAGCTCTTAAATATCAGAGACTGCTTTATAAATCTCATACTTATTATGTTAGCCTGACACTCAATGCATGCGCTCAAACTGAACTCTAGATCTATAAAGATCAGTCATCAATATGATATGACCATATGAAACAATCTTTTAAAGACCTGTTTACAGCATTTTGGAGAATGCTGACATTTTTTAAATTCCCTGTAACTCGGCAGATCAAATCCAGAAAATCAATACTGGTTCAAAACTTTTGTGTTCAATAGTTCTAATCTCTTGTTTATAGCATATTTCTTGAAATACATAAAATGCATTCGTTGGAACTTGTTACCATCTTAATGTTATAGAGATATCTTTTCTAATGAAACTGGTATAATGTAGTTTGATCTGCGGGGCTAAGAATTTAAATGCTCCCTTAAAACATCAGCAACCAGGAAAGAGCACTGGTTTTATGTCATAGACCTGTGTCTACTTTCCAAATTAGAAGTAACGATGTGCTATGTTTCATGTGTAGGGAAATAATTAAATATCTGGATTAGAGAACTATAAGATTAAAAACCCAGCAGCAAGTTGAAAATTCAGCTGTCACTATTTTAGCTCAAAGAAGCAGAGCAGGATTCTCTCTCTAAAACCCAATATGATAAAGTATACTCTGTTACTATACAGAAACAGAGTCATTTGTACATTTCGAGCATTTGAGTCTTTGGACTGAATCATTTGCGATGAAATTCCTGATTCAAAAAAGAAAACACCATCCCCAATCTGAGAATGTTATTATTTTCCTCAAATTTATAACTTTCTCCCTTACAAAAGACAATCTTTTAAAGAGGAGGAGGATAGTAAGGACTATCTAAACAGAGCAGTAGATCTTTTTTTTTTTCAGGAACACATTAAAAAAAACACTTTTATTTTGTATTGAGGTATAGCCAGTTAATAAACAGTGTGGTGATAGCTGCCGGTGAATAGCAAAGGGACTCAGCCGTACATAGACATGCTTCCATTCTCCCCAAACCCCCCTCGCACCCAGGCTAGAGCAGCAGATCTTTGCTCTGGCTTTTCTGCATGGCAGAGATGTCCTCATTCCTAGCTGTAAAGGGGTCTTATCACCCCAGTACATAGAGTTTTAAAAGGTCTTAGTCCTTTCAGGCTGCTATGACAAAGCAACACAGGCTGGATGACTCACAAACAATATAAATGTTTTCCTCACTGTTGTGAGGCTGCAAAGTCCAAGATCTGGCCCAGGCAGCTCTGGAGTCTAGTAAGTGCCTGCTTCCTGGTTTACAGACGGCACCTGTATGCTCTGTCTTCACAAGGCAGAAGGGATGGAGGATCTCTCAGGCCTTATTTTTAAGAGCTCCAATCCCATTCATGAGGGTTCCCCCTTCATTACCTAAATAACCTCCCAGTGGTCCTATTTCTCAATACTGCCATCTTGAGGGTTAAGGATTTCAACACATGAATTTTGGGAAGATACAAACACTCAATCTACAGTAGTCAGCAACATAGTCTGTACTGTATCTGTTCATCCACCCATCCATCTATCGATCCATACATCTATCCACCCATCCATCCATTTGCCCGTCCATCCACTCACTCACATCTCTTTATCAATTGATCACTTAATTTCTCTCTCTTTTTGTATTCTTCAGAGTGAAAAAAAATAAAGTTTTCTTCCCCAGACTCTAAGATTCAAAACAAAACATTAGGCATATCTTTATGCTTTTCTTTCTATATATTCTTGGATGATCATCTTTCTTTCTTCAGCAATTTTGCTATTTCTGCCTTTCCCTACCTCACTTTTCTCTTTAACTGAATCTAATCTTTTTCTTCACTGTGTAACTCCCCATTTCTTTCTGTCAGCTTGCAGAAGCAAATTTAAATGAACACCATAGCTTTTGCTTAGGGATCTTTGTAAAGCAAGAACAGAATGAGGACTCAAGGACTTCCTTTGCTGGGTCTCCTATCAGAAGCCCCTCTCCCCCTGGGGTGGTGCCTTTATTTGCTGCCCCAAGTAGACTTCTAACTTTTCTGCCAGCATTTTCTGCCCTAAAAAAAATGTGAAATAACCCAAAGCCATATGAAAAATATCTATAAATTATAAGAGAAAAAACTGTTCCTCCTAAATCATTGGAAAAAGAAAAGGCAGTTACTTCATATTATGCATTAAAAACCCATGACCAGAATTTGACCTTCCAAGACAGATACTGCTGCCCCTTAAACTGAAATGACCAAATATCAGAAAAGCTTCAAACACTGAATTAGCACCATTGCTTTCATTATAAATGTAACCATATAAAGTTTAAGCATTTAGAGGTTTTCTCTGGGCAGGGCTGGAGTAGGCAAAGGGGACACAGGAGCTTTTAAATACAGTTGTTACATGAAAAGATGTTCAACATTGCTAATTATTAGAGAAATGCAAATCAAAACTACCATGAGGTATCACCTCACACCAGTCAGAATGTCCATCATCAAAAAGGCTACAAATAATAAACGCTGGAGAAAGTATGCAATACAAGAAACCTTTTACACTATTGGTGGGAATGTAAAATGGTGCAGCCATTATGGACAACAACACGGAGTTTCATCTAAAAAACTAAAAACAGAGCTACCATATGACTCAGCAATCCCACTCCTGGGCATATACTAGAGAAAATCATAATTTAAAAAGATGAATATATCCCAACATTCATAGCAGCACTATTTACAATAGCCAAGACATGGAAGTAACCTAAATGTCCATCAGTAGATGAATGGATAAAGATGTGGTGCATGTATACAATGGAATACTGCTCAGCCATAAAGAGAATGAAATAATGCCATTTGCAGCAACATGGATGGACCCAGAGAGTATCATACTAAGTGAAGTGTTAGCCACAGAAAACAAATGTCAAATGACATCACTTATATGTGAAATCCTTAAAAAAAAAACGATATAAATGAATTTATTTACAAAAGAAAAGAGACTCACAGATACAGAAAACAAACTTATGGTTACCAAAAGGGAAAGAGTAGGGGGTGAGATAAATAAGGAGTTTGGAAATAAAATATATGCACTGCTGCTGCTGCTGCTAAGTTGCTTCAGTCGTGTCCGACTCTGTGCGACCCCATAGACGGCAGCCCACCAGGCTCCCCCGTCCCTGGGATTCTCCAGGCAAGAACACTGGAGTGGGCTGCCATTTCCCTCTCCAAAGCATGAAAGTGAAAAGTGAAAGTGAAGTCGCTCAGTCGTGTCTGACTCTTCGTGACCCCATGGACTGCAGCCTACCAGGCTCCTCCGTCCATGGGATTTTCCAGGCAAGAGTACTGGAGTGGGAGGGCATATACTAGAGAAAATCATAATTTAAAAAGATGAATATATCCCAACATTCATAGCAGCACTATTTACAATAGCCAAGACATGGAAGTAACCTAAATGTCCATCAGTAGATGAATGGATAAAGATGTGGTGCATGTATACAATGGAATACTGCTCAGCCATAAAGAGAATGAAATAATGCCATTTGCAGCAACATGGATGGACCCAGAGAGTATCATACTAAGTGAAGTGTTAGCCACAGAAAACAAATGTCAAATGACATCACTTATATGTGAAATCCTTAAAAAAAAACGATATAAATGAATTTATTTACAAAAGAAAAGAGACTCACAGATACAGAAAACAAACTTATGGTTACCAAAAGGGAAAGAGTAGGGGGTGAGATAAATAAGGAGTTTGGAAATAAAATATATGCACTGCTGCTGCTGCTGCTAAGTTGCTTCAGTCGTGTCCGACTCTGTGCGACCCCATAGACGGCAGCCCACCAGGCTCCCCCGTCCCTGGGATTCTCCAGGCAAGAACACTGGAGTGGGCTGCCATTTCCCTCTCCAAAGCATGAAAGTGAAAAGTGAAAGTGAAGTCGCTCAGTCGTGTCTGACTCTTCGTGACCCCATGGACTGCAGCCTACCAGGCTCCTCCGTCCATGGGATTTTCCAGGCAAGAGTACTGGAGTGGGGTGCCATTGTCTTCTCCGAATATATGCACTACTATATATAAAATACATAACTAACAAAGATCTAATGTATAGCACAGGGAATTATATTCAGTGTCTTCTAATAACCTATAATGGAACAGAATATAAAAAAGAATATATGTATATATATGAATATGAATCACTTTGTTACACATGTGAAACTATCACAACACTTAATCAACCATGTCTCAATAATTTTTTTAATACACTTGCTTGTTTTCTTAAACTGTTTGGTGGCTTTTGTTATTTATACCTTACGCGTAAGGTGTTCTGTTTTTGGATCCCTGGATTGAGAAGATTCCCTGGAGAAGGAAATGGCAACCCACTTCACTATTCTTGCCTGGGAAATCCAAAAGACAGAGGAGCCTGGCAGGCTATAGTCCATGGAGGCGTTAAGAGTCAGACATGACTTAGTGACTACACCACCACCACCATGTTCAATATACATTAAAAACAAAATTATCAAAGCTCATTCTTTGAAAATACTTGATATATATAGTGTTATCTCTTTAGAAAACACTAAAAAACTTTATTCATGACAGAGATACTTCACAACTTTTTGTAGAGTTGTTAGATAATTAATTTAAGGCACCTAGCTCATTGCTTTCAATACAGCAGGTACTCTATGAACCACCCTGATGTCAAAAAAAGATTGATAAACAGGAAACAAAATTCTACTGTAGGAATACATGCAGAATTTCAACAGGTGAATTTGAGGAATCACAAGCATTCAGAGGAGAGCAATGGTAAAGTATGGAATTAGTTAACACTTTACATTAAACATAACTTTTCTAAAGACATGTGGGAAAATGTATGTTATTGATCAGAATGACCAGGAAGGGATGGAGGAGGGAGGAATCTGTGCTGGTAAGTTGTGAAGGAGCAGAAGCCTCAGAAGCGAAGAGACAGGAAGAGAGAGTTCCTTTTAGACATATTATCCAAGTGAGGAAGATAAACAGTTGAGGGAAGACTCACTGAAGCATTTCTTGACAACCATTTCATATGTCATCTTAATGAATCTTCTCAAAACTATGAAAAGTAGACGGTATCATCCTGTCCATACAGACGAAGAAATGACTCTCCTGTGAATTTAGAAAAGCTATCCCCAGAGACACAAAGTTACAGCAGGGATTCGATTCAAATATATTTGACACCAAACCTTACAGGTTTAAACCATGCCACCTCAAGTAGAGAAAAGCCAAGAGAATGTAACGGAGGTGGAGGGAAGAGAGGGCAATCATCTACCTCTGGAGTGGGGAAACTAACACAGAAATTAAACAAAAATCTCATTTGAGTCCTTCCTTTGGCACTTATTATGGAGATCAGAAAGCTAAAATCATCTTTTAAAGCAGACAGGTCAAATTAGTGTTCAGCATACGTGATGCTATGAGTCCATCTGACACACTGGACATATGAAAATTACCAGGAGTGGTTGTAATATGCCTTAAAGGGCTAAGGAATTTCAGGATGAAACACTGGGCCAAAAGGTACCACCTGTCATTTACACAATTATCCTGAAGTGAGGAATCTGGAAGGTTTCCAGTATGATTCTAACATGGAATGTGGGATCCTGAGACCTAGATCAGTAACTTGAACTTTCATGTATGACTGGCAGGCGTTGCACAAGTCTGATGCTTCAGACATACGACGGAGACTCTACTTATATCTCTTGTACATGTACATCTATTTCTATAGCATATTACAGTTATTTATGTACATATCTTATCATCCTAACTAGATTTTACACTGTTCAGCAAAGGCTATGTCTTATTCACATTGTATGCCCTGACAGCCTGGCATACTGACCTGTACATAACGGATACTCAATATTTAATTGAATCAACTCCTTACCGTATCAGGAAGCACAACTGCTGAGTGGAAAGGCAACTGTGGTTTCTGTCAGGGGAAATGCCATTTCACTGATCTAGAATTGTTTAAAAGACTGACATCAGTTTGTGGCCAAGGAGAACTGTTGGACATACTCCTCAACTGAATTGCACGGTAATTGAGAAAATGTTTTGTCAAGGGGAGAAAAGTGTTTCAAAACTACAAACGAGAAGGAAGGAAAAGTGTATAATTTCCATAAACAAAAAGGAGTTAACCACAAATAGTCTGTTGCAGATGACCTTGTTTAATCTTTTTAAGATATAAATCATCTGGCTGATGAAACCATAACATGTTTCAGATTAGAGATAAGAAGCCAAGCTGATGGACATAAATGGCAAAGAGAATGGCAGAGATGAGTGGAATGAACAGTGACAGACACACACTGAAGACAAGTGCCAACTAAGGATTAAATACAGAAATAACATATAGGAAGACCGTCTTGGAGACTCAGAGCCATTGGTAACAATTCTCAGAAACAAGGAAGGCCCTAAATTCAGGCATTTTCTAAACATACAGACCAAAACCTTCCAAGTATTATCAAACAGTGTTTGGGAAAGCAAGGGGTATTATTTTCCCTTTGCACTAAATCCAGATTCTGGCACTGTGCCTAAAGACAGACAGACATACTCAGTCAGAAAGGATCCAAAGATAGACACCTCGGCAGGACTCTCAACCTCCACACTATTGACATTGTAGGGGAACAGCTCTCTGCTGTTAGGATGTGGGTGCTGTCCATGGTACTGCAGAATGTTTCACACAATCCCTGACCTCTACCCTGAGCTTCCCTGGTGGCTCAGCCAGTTAAGAATCTGCCTGCAATGCAGGAAACTCGGGCTCGAACTCTGGGTCAGAAAGATCCCCTGGAGAAAGGAATGGCAACCCATTTTGCTTGGAGAATTCCATGGGCAAAGGAGCCTGGCAGGCTACAGTCCATGGGGTTGGACATAACTGAGCAACTAAGCTTCACTTTTCACTGACCTCTACCCACTGGATGCCTGCCGCACATTCCCAGTTGTGACCACCAAAAGTATCTCTAGACATTGACAAATGTTCCCTGGGCAGCCAAGCTTAATATAAGAACCACTGCTCTAAAGTGATCCTGGGAGTCCCCAGCTGGAGAAGAATCTGGTAAGTATATGACAAATAAATATTTGATGAGAGAATGCAAATATGCACATGTTTGCTAAACTCCGGGACCCCAGGTGTAGCTGAAGGAAGGCACCTTTAAGTACATTTTAAATCATAAAAGTATTACTATATAGAGTAAAAACTTGTAAATTTAATTTTACCTCAGGAAATGGACTGGATCTGACAAAAATAGGTTGGATAAATCCTTGGCAAAGTCAGGTATAGCAGATCCCAAAGTTCAATCTCAATCTTTTAGAGGGCAATGCTGTTCCTTCACAAATAATTTCTTGATGCAAAGACAGAATACCAGTGTAGATAATATACCTGTTACTCAGATATTAGCTGATTTCTTCAGTTTTGCTATTGATGTGTTCTGTTCATTCTTGGTTTTACCAAATGCATTTGATGAAACTATAGAAGTTATTTCTCATGTAAAGCTAGCCAAGCTTGGACATACGTATGCAGATGAAAAAGAGACAGTGATTGGGTTCATGCTTCTCACAGCATCATTGACAAGTGCTGTCAGACTGGAAAGATGGGTACTTGACCAACAGATGCAAACTCTTCATAAATGTCTGGACTTATAATCATGGCTTCATATGTTGCCATTTCATGAAGAGTCACTCCATTTCCAAAGACTACACTTCAATCTGGTCTCCTTGCCATTATTGCTTTTTGACCTTGTTTAGCTGTGCTGAACTATTGCATTTCATTGAAATCCTTAACAGTAGAGCTTTCCCAGCAGTGGAGAATGTAGGGTTTGTATTCAAAATCAGGTTTTTACCATTTATGGTTTGTGTGATCTTAACCACATCACTTAACCTTCTGGGACTCATTTTTTTTTAATGTGAAAAATGCAAATATAATGACCAGTCTCTCAGCACTGGTGTGATGATTAAACAAGGTGCAAGGTTAGAAAGCCACAGCTGGAATCGTCATAGATGGTGGAAGGATGGTTTGCTGGGCAGTAGGGTCTAGAAGGCAGACTGTTGAAGGATGAGACAATGTCATAATTTATGCTTTTTTCTCTTTTTTCAAAAATGACCTCCTTGTGAAAATCTGTGTAACTGCTTTAGAATACTTTCTATTTTTCCCTGTAGCTAATATATAAACATTACATAGTCTTGGCATCTATTTTGACAAGGGGCAAAAGCACAACCACCAAGATACCTTGTAAAATCCCTATCGATTAAGGTTTAAGAAAGCAGATCTAGAGTCAGATTGCCTGGGTCCACATGCCAGCACTACCACTTATTAACTGCAAGGCTCTCTGTGCCATGTGGTTTTTCAATCTGTAAAATCAGATAATAAAGTCACCTGCCTCACAGGGTTGTTATAAGGTATTAAATGAATTAATAACTATAAGGTACTTAAAAGAGTTCCTGGCAAGTGGTAAGTACTCAATAAGCATTGGCACCATCATCATCATTTGTTCTCAGGATCACACTTTGTCAAGAGATGGATATTGATGGGCAGGGGACCCCGATCCCCATCCTAAAGTGTAAAGACTAGAGTTAAGCTCCTCTGTTTCATTTCTTCACATAATATTTCTCCATATCTCCACATTATGCCAGGGAGGGGTTTCACTAAGAGAGACTTGAAATTAATGTAAGATTGAATGGCATTGTGTTAGAGCAAGGGATTTTTCTTGACCTACGTACACTGCTATAAAATTTAACACCCTAGCCTTCAGGTAGACCTGAACGCTCATCAGCTGTTTCTAGTTTTGCTTTTTGGCACCATTAGAATGATGCAATCTTCTGAGCTGTGGGCAGCAAGACTTCTACTTGTCTTCTTCTGATATATTCCATTTCATACATAACTATCGTGATTTCAAGCTGACCAGCACCTTCCAAACACTCTCATTATGTTTGGGAAATCTGCAGCCTGATGGAGTGATTTTATCAGAATCCAGTGAAGTCAAGTTCCCAGAGCTTCCTTGCAGCTAGGAAACAGGTGCTTGGACAAGGTTTTGCCAGCCAGTCTGTGCTCCTGACTCTAGTTTGGACACAAGCAACTTGAGGGGATGAGCTCTGGGGGAGGCCACTGTGCTAACTTTGATGGCAACAGAGGCATCCACAATCAGGGGTAGCCAGCCCGGGGGTTCCCCCTGGATCTCAGGGGCAGCAGAAGCAGCTGCAGTTTACTCATCAGGCATGGTTTTAGTATAGCTCCTGGAAGCTCAAAGCCGACTCTTCTTATGGTTATGCTCCAGCCTCCAGCACAATTCTTTGAGCTATCTAATATCCTTATCATAAAATCCTTTTCTGGCTAACCAGCCCAAGTTGGTTTGGATTGTTTCTCCCTCAAAATCTTGACTGAAGAGCTACATCTACTATGAAAGGGAACACAGGCACCAACCTACATCAGGAATACATATAAAACACCTGGTGTTTTAAGATGGTGGTTGATATAATTATGTCTACCATAAATATGCAATTTTTTCCTCCAATGTTTTCAAAAAGTACTGCTTGTACAGAGAGAAAAAAGCCTTTGCCTTGGCCTTTGCAGTTAATAATGCTTTGTCATTATACTATTGAGTTTATCTTATCACTGATTTTTTTTTTCAGTAGAGCCCTTCTTCCTTGATCATCTCTGTGGTCTGGGCTGATATGACTCAAAGACTAGGACCACTGTTTGGAGCACCTAGAGATGTCTTGGCTTCCTCGCAAGGTGGTTGGTTGTCTCAGAGTAATCAGACTTGTTAGTTTTCAGCTCAAGTATCCAATAAGTGAGGGGGAAGCCATACTAATTTTTATGACCCATCTTGGAAACCACATAGTATTAATTCTGGCTTACCCTACTAGCCAAAGCACTCACAAGTCTGCCCAGATTAAGAGGAGGGAAATCCAATTTACCTCCAGATAAGGAAGTGGCAATGAAAGGTGCTATTGCATCATCTTTGGAAAAGAAAATGTGACATGGAGATGCTGGCAAAATGAATTTAAAACCCAGATGTTAATTCCAAAGATGTCTAGGAGTCAGAGTCAGACATTTAGACTGCTGGAGTACTTTGAGGCTTGACTGTATCATAATACTCTTTATCTGGTATAGGTCTCAAAGCTGACTGTCTCAATTTTACTTTCTATCTTTCATCCATCAGTACATAATTTGACTATGGAATAACCATCTAGAAGAAATCTGGTGACTACTTACCTCCTGAACATTAAAATCTCTCCCTAATAGTCCAAATTAATATGTGGTTTGTGTTTCTTCCAGCTTATCGTAAGTCCCTGGTGCTATGATTCCTCTGCAAAATAAAGATCTCTTTAAAAATCTTGTGTTTGCTTTCAGAGCAATGTCATGAATATAAAATCCTTTTGATGGTAAAAGGATTTTTATGGTGCTCATGTATTTCCTCTAGTTTTATAAACGGAAGATGGTGTTGATAATGGCATGATAATTTATATCATACTCACTGCACAGATCATTGTGGCTGGATTTTCCATTGAAATATTCAATTACATTTCTCTACATTCTAACACCACTGTCAAAAGATGCAGTGAAATCTTTCCTGACTCTCTTCTAGGCAAAAACAGATTCTACAAGGAAAAGTCACTTAAGATTCTTGAAGGATATTTCTTCTCATCAGTATGTGATCCAGGGGAGATATATGCTATTTCAAGATACATGTTCATCAGTTATTCTATTAGCAAATTTTAGTTTTCATCATCTGATGGCAAAGGTAAAAACTGAGAGCAATTACTCTTAAGGTACCAAGCCAGAAGAAAATATACCGAGTGTCTTTCTTAATGGAATGTACAACTGTTCCTCAAGGCCAGAGCTGGGGTCTTATCCACAAATACGCAGTTCATTTACATAGTGTTTTTTTACCTAATGTCTGTTAACAAGAATTTTATGATTATACATTGCTTCCATGGATATACAGTTCATGCACCACAATGCTGGCTCTTTTATATTTGTCTAGGAATTTTAATTTTTGAACTTAAGATGACTGACTTTCCATGAACTGGTTATTATATTTACATTCTAAGAATATTTACACTTCTTGCAGGCATACTTTGTCTGTATGCTAACATCAAAGTCAAAATTGATACTAAGACACAGAACTGGTACTAAGAACAGGAGGTCAGGACCATGTATACCTTATATATTCCCTGCACTGAGCTGAGTAGTGCCTCACACAGAGCAGGTATTCAACAAAACATTTGTAAAATGATGCAATGATTGATTGAATAAATGAAAAAGCAAGGCATCCTTCGGTCTGAGATTACCTTGTCTTATTCATTCACCATCTAATGAACCCACCTCATTCTCTAAAGTTAGTAATATCCACATAGTTATAGAATGGAGCCTTAGCTTCTTAAGACTTTAACTGGCTCATATCCTGGATTGTCATTACTAGGAAGGACTGAATTTTCATAAGCAAAGTATGTAAATTGAGCTCAATTTCTAGGAATGATTCTGGATTGGACCGAACAATGGGAAGCGTGCAGGTATGTGCTCCTGTTAAGTGAACAGGAAATGATAGGGATGTAGTTAGCTGGCTGCAAAATCCCATTTCCATGTACACTACTCTGTGAATGCCAGGATTCACCCACTCCACAGGCTGCTTTACAAACATTACACATTCACAGTAAAAATAAAACCCTGGCATTAGTGCTACTTAGTCAGTAATCAAATTCCACACACATTCAGAATTTTGCTAGTATGTACATTTTAATAATGAAGTTGTCTTAAGGGCTGTTGAGGGGGAGTGGAAGACTTTATTGCTTTACCAAAGTCTGCCAATTATCCCTTAACTTTGAAGCTTTATTAGGGCCAATCATCCATCATACTGTGGTGTTTTAACCGGTTACGAATTAAACAGGAAAAGTAACAAGAAAAGAAAACTTAATTTTCCTAGACAACTCTAATCCTGCCAAGCATAAAAGTGAACTTAACTGAGAAAACTGCTGAGAGATTAATATATAAAATTTGTGTGCTACTAAAGAAACCATTATAGCAGCTAAGTTCTGGGAATACAGTCTCTGCAAAAGTGAAGGGAGACAGTGTGGTGAGATAAAATTTAGATATTTATTTTCTACCAATGTAAGTGGGATTTTATTACTACAATTTCATTTAAAGCCACATATGCAAATCTTAGTGTGCCAGTGAAGGAAAGATTTCAAGGGCTAGGTAATTTAAATTATAGTATTAGCTAAAAGGAAACGGATGCACATTTAAAGAAATCTCTAAGAGTGATACTAAGGATTAAATTGAAATAAAAACTAAGCTAGGCGATCTTGCTGCTTAAAGACAAAAATGTTTAGTTACGTTAGAAAAAAGTCAAGAATAAGGAATTTTTATCTCAAGTATAATTCTTTTTTGTTTTCATTGTCCTCACCACCATCATGGCCATCCTTTGCCAAATGTTTATTTGCTAGCAAGCACGTTATACACACTTTCTGTGAATCCTCAGAACAACGCTCTAGTCAGGTTCTATTATTACCTACGGTTTACTACTGAAGAAACCAAGGCTCAAACAATTTAACTAGCACAGATTACTTGCCTAAACATTGTAAGTGGCAGGTTAAAATTCTAGGCAGTCTGATTTCACATTTTCTCATAATTAAAATCTGTTTAGATATTTCTGACAATAGCTCTGATGGACACAGTAGCTACAGACACAGCAAAGCTGTCAAGCAGCTCATGAACCTCATAAAACTTTACTAGGTATGTGATTAGTCTCAGGTCACTGAAACTTTCTGGTTTTCAAAGTCCTGTAGAAGGTGGTAGAACTAGACTAGAGACTTGCATCTGGGTAGCATGAGCTGCTAGGGAGGAACGCACATTTACAGTGGGGTGGGGTCACAATGACTGTGGACCACTCTTATGCGCTTGTGGCGGGGGGGTGGTGGGCAGAGTCAGTCACAAGTTGTAAAGAGTGGGATAATTCCACTAGAGGAAAACTGTTCTGTGTTCTTCATGATTTTCCAAATGTTCCATTGGACATTCGATAAGTTCTTTGATTAACAATCTGAGCCTACATGGTAATTCCTTCTCCACATACAAACACAAGGTATTTTTTTGTTTTGTGCTATTTTAATACACACTGATTTCTCTAGGAATGCAACGACAGTCTGCGTGGGTGACTGTGTACGGATGAGTGAAGGTGCTTCTCTTTGAACATCTTTAAAATTATAGTTCACCATCTGGGAAAATCATACACTATGGTATTTGAGTTGCCAATTCAACACACCTGTATCCAAAGGCATTTCTGGCTGTTGCACTCATGATACACTCTATGTACAGGTACAAGCATCAGACTACTGCATATGTTTCTAGAAGAGTCATGCTTAAGGAGTTATATATCGATATTAATACATGTATATGTACTAGTAGAATTTTTATTTTTTATACATAAATTTTAATTGTATTTTTATATAAATTTTATACATATGTATATATAAATATTTTATTTATTTTCCTTGATATTTCAATTAGGCTGTTATATTGATTTTTTAAATTTTTGTGTTGGTTATATTGTTGGTGATGTTTATTAAGCCTAAGCCAGTAAGGCATTGTTACTAAATATTGTCAAAAAAGGGTGCACTAGTTCTGAGTAGATGAAGAAATTCTGGACTAGGGATTTCTAAGGTCTCACTCAGCTTTAAGATTCTATTCTATCCTATTAAATAAAGCCATAGCCAGTGATTTTCTCTACAAAAGTGGCTATAGCCAAAATCAAAAGTAAATTACACACTCCCTCGTATTTTGCATTACTGTTCACAGAATACAGACTTATGTTTCTGGAAGTTCTCTAATTTGCACATTTTTTATGATGGAAGTGCCTTTCCTAGTCTGTGAAGCAGAAAATGATATCCCACATACACCCCCATGGATTCATTCTTCCCTTTGAACCCACACATAAAACATATCTGACAGAAAGTCAGCTGGATTAGAAAATGAAGTGAGACTATGCTTACAAATTAATTTGAAATAAAAAAACATAGCAAATTAAGTAAAAGGATAACAACAGGAACAATGGCTGACAAATGAGAGAAATGATGTGGAATTAAAGTAATTTGATTACTCTGCATTGTGGGCCAACATTATGAAAATATTCAGAGAATTACAGCAAAGTATCACCATCTTAACTAAAGAAGAGCTTCAGGTTTCCCAGGTGCTTTGCCATCTAGAATGTCACTTTGTCAAACAGTTATCAAATGAGAGCTCAGAACTTTTTTCAGAGGGGTATGATAGCCTTTTAACGTGTCTTCTCTCACTCAGGTTCACTGGCTAAACAAGATGAACAGAACCCCCACTGAGCAAATGGGCAGAGCACCGTGCCAAGTACCATGAAGCGTGATGGGAATGCAGGGGTTCCTGCCCTGCCCATTCCTGCAGAACACACACAGCTAAATAAATCTGAAACGAGGAAGACCATGCAGCATGCTATAAGAGAGGAACAAAGCACTGACCTGGCCTGGGAGAAGGAGAGATTCATTTCAACTGGGGAAATCTGAAGATGCTCCTTGGAGGATCTGAACTGAGCTTGAAGGGAAGAGAAGCTCTGTTAAGCAGACATGAGCAGGAGAAACAGGTAGCCTAGACACAGAAACAGCTTGAACCAAGGTCCGGGACAGTAGAGGATATAGAGCAAATTGGACTGATGGTGTTAGGGTGAGGAGCGATGCTGGAGAGGTTGGAAATAAGATAAATTTGAAACCCAAGTTGAAGAGTTGGGTCTGTGTTCTGTATATTCAACATTCATTAAACAAACATCATAGAGCACCAACTATGTATCAGACTCTGTTTTAGGCAGCAGGGAAACAGCAGAAAACAGGAAGAAAAAACTTCCTGACCTCACAGGGCTTACATAATTAGAGAACATACAAATTAATTGGAGAGGTAAATAAGAACAAATACATAGTATGTCACTGGGTACAAAGTCTTGTGGATTGGCACAGCCATTATGGAGAACAGTAGGGCAGTTCCTTAAAAAATGAAAAGTAGAGCTGTCATGTGATCCAGCAATCCTACTGGGCATATAACTGGAGAAAACCCGAATTTGAAAGGCTAAGTGCGTGCCAGTGTTTATTGCAGTGCTATTTACAACACTGGGGACATGGAAGCAACCCTAAAGGTCCAATGACAGAAGAATGGATAAAGAAGATGTGATACATATACACAATGGAACACTACTCAGTCGTAAAAAAGGAATGAAATAATGCCATTTACAGTGACATAATGGGCTCAGAGAATGGCATACTGAGTGAAGTAAATCAAAGACAAATATTATATGGCATCACTTATTTACAGAATCTTTAAAAAAAAATGGTACAAATGAACCTGTTCACAGAACAAAAACATAGTCACAGAGGCAGAAAACAAACTTATGGTTTCCAAGAGGGAAAGAGGGGTGGGGAGGAATAAATTAGATCAGAATTGACATATACACTTTTGTAGTTCAGTTGCTAAGTTCTGTCTGACTCTTTGCCACCCCATGGACTGTAGCCTATTAGGCTCCTCTGTCCACGGGGTTTCCCCAAGCAAGACTACTGGAGTGGGTTATCATTTTCCTTTTCCAGGGGATCTTCCCAACCCAGGGGTCGCTCCTGCACCTCCTGCATTAGCAGGAGATTCTTTACCCACTGAGCCACCAGGAAAGCTCTTTAGACACACTACTACATAAAACAGACAACTAATAAGGATCTACTGTATGGCGCTGGGAATTCTACTCTGTAATAATGTATACTGGAGTAGGAAATGGAAACCCACTCCAGTATTCTTGCCTAGAGAATCCCATGGACAGAGGAGCCTTGCAGAACACAGTCCATGGGGTCACAAAGAGTCAGACGTGACTGAGCGACTAAACAATGATGTATATGGGAAACGAGTCTTTAAAAAGTGGATATATGTGTATGTATAACTCACTCACTTTGCTGTACACCTGAAATTAACACAACTCTGTAAATCAATTATATTCCAATAAAAATTTTAAAGAAAAGAATAACAGACAAGTATTGTGGGGAGAAAATGAAGACGGGAAGAGGAATGGGATGTTGCCATTTTAGAATGTTCTGGGAAGGTGGCATTTGAACAACAGCTTGTAGGGGTTAAGAATATATGTAATAGGGATTTAAGAATAGATTGTGACCACTATACGCCAATCAGAATGGCGGAAATCCAGGCACCGACAACACGAGGATGCGGAGTGATAGGACGCCGCACGCGTGCGCGCATGCTCAGTCGTGTCCGACTCTGATTCCATGGACTGGAGTCCGCCGGGCTCCTCTGTCCACGGAATTTTCCAGGCAAGAATGCTGGAGTAGGTTGCCACTTCCTTCTCCAGGGAATCTTTCCAACCCAGGGATAGAACCCATGTCTCCTGTGTCTCCTGCATTGGCAGGCAGATTCTTTACCATTGAACCACCTGGGAAGCCCCTCACATTGCTGAAGGGGATACAAAATAATACACTCACTTTGGAAAACAGTTTGGCAGTTTCTTACAAAAACTAAACATATTCTTAAGCATCTAAACCAGCAATTTCCCTCCTTGGTATTTACCCAAAGAAAATGATTCGGGTATCCACACAAACCTGCACGTAGCAATGTCACACATAATTGCCCAAACCTGAAAGTGACCAAGATGTCCTTCATAGGTGGCTGGATACATAAACCGTGACACGTTAGAGAATGGCATATTATTCAGCACTAAAAAGACATGAGCTATTAATCTAGGGAAAGACATGGGGAAACCTCAAATGGATATAATTAATTGAAAGGAGCCAGCTGGAAAAGGCTGCATATTGCAGCCTCTGATTCCAACCATATGACACTGTGGAAAAGGCAAAACAATGGAGACAATGAAAAGACCAGTGGTTTCTTCCAGGGACAGGGTAAGAGATGAGCGGGCAGAGTCCAGAGGATTTTCAGGGCAGTGAAAATATTCTGTGTGATACTATAATGATAAATACATGCTATTATACATTCGTCTACACCTACAGAATGTATGCCAGCACAGGTGAACCCTAAGGTAAACAAACTGTGGGCTTGGAGTGATTGTGATGTTCAGTGTAGGTTCATCCTTGGTTTAAAAAAAAAAAAGGACCAATTTAGTGACTAATGCTAATAATAGGGGAAGCTATGCATACTTGGGGATGGTTATATGTGGGAAATCTTTGTTGTAAATTCAAAGTTTTGTTGTAAATTCAAAGTGTCCTGAAAACACCAAGTCTTAGAAAGAAGGGAAAGAAGGAAGGGAGGGAGGGAGGAAAGAAAGAGAAAAAGAAAGAAAGGTGAATGATTTACAGAAATGATTTGTATCTGGGGATGATAACTCTGGAAAGAATATGACTTACTGGTTTCAGGGATGCATTGGGAGAGGCAGGTAACTAAAGGTAGGAAGATAAGCTGGGCAATGCACTGGAGCCACGCTGTGTTCATTATTCCCAGCTACAGTCGATGTGTAAAAATAAATGTACAAATGGTAAACAGCAAGTTTGGTCAGCAGTTATCTTTAGGATGGAGGAAGAGAGAAGAAAAGGAAAGGAGAGAGGAAAAGTTGAAATAGGAAAGGGTTCTGAGGTGGCTTTTACAGATTTTGATGATTTCTTGCTCAAGCTGGTAGTGGGTGCACGGGTGTTTGTTAGTTACATCAATCTCTATTTCTACTTGCATATTTGAAATAGTTCACAAAAATAGAAAAAAATGTAAAAGTAGAAGCTAGAAATAATTAAAACAACTCATATATAATTATCATTTACTATGTCCTAAGATGTGGCCACCTCATGCAGAGTTGACTCATTGGAAAAGACTCTGAGGCTGGGAGAGATTGGGGTCAGGCGGAGAAGGGGACGACAGAGGATGAGATGGCTGGATGGCATCACCAACTCAATGGACTTGAGTCTGAGTGAACTCCGGGAGTTGGTGATGGACAGGGAGGCCTGGTGTGCTGCTATTCATGGGGTCACAAAGAGTCGGACACGACTGAGCAACTGAACTGAATTGAACTGAAGCAGTAAGGGCTACACAGGAAATATCTCAGTTAATTCACGGCCCAGCCTTATGAAAGGAATGTTACTACTATCTTTCATTTATAAGTGTGCTGTGCTAAGTTGTTTCAGTCGTGTCCAATTCTTTATGACCCTATAGACTGTAGCTCGCCAGATTCCTTTGTCCATGGGATTCTCCAGGCAAGAACACTGGCGAGGGTTGCCATGCCCTCCTCCGGGGGTTCTTGCCCACCCAAGGGACTGAACCCGGGTCTCTTACTGCTGCATTGGCAGGCACATTCTCTACTATTAGCGCCACCTGGGAAGCCCCTTCATTTGTAGGTAAATGAAGGATAGAGACTAGGAAATCTGGACACACAACTAGCAAACTAAGCCACATGGGCTCCAAAACAAGGTTGTGGAAAGACAATACGTGAAACCACTGAACCAAACCGCTCCCCGAAAATAAATAAAAGCTTGAGCTAAAGAAAACTTAACATGAAGGAGGGCTGACAAAGACAGCAATAAAGTTGAGTCACTCTCAAGACACAATGAATTGAATGGCAACTTGTTACAACATTCACTCATTAATTTCTTCTTTTCATTGTTCAACTTTCATTGCACATTTCTTGATGCTTATGTCTCAGGTACTACTCTAGATGCAGCAATATAAGGCAAGATAAGATCGTTTACAGGCTATTGGAATATGGTGTGATCAGGGCTATGATAAAGATATGCACAGAGGTTTGGGAACCTGTGGGAGGCATATCTACAACCCAGATCTCAGAGCTGCATTCAGATGAGGAAGTGAAACTGATACAGCAAAGGTTGAGATGTCTGCTCACAGTAGGTGGAGGTGCATCCCCCAAGGTTTGCTTGAAGAAATGCAGATGGTTCACATTGCAGGGGAGACAAAAGGGAATGTATTTGCAAAAGATGCAGCTGGAGCAGGGGCCAGGGGAAGGTTAGCCATGCCAGATTAGGAAGGAGTGAAGGATGGGGGTAATTAAGAGCAAATGAGGGTGCAAGGGAGGGAGCAGATGAATCTCACATTTTCTAGAGCTGGGCTTGATGAGATCATCTGCTAAGAGGAAGGGAGGTGGGAGGCAGGTAAAAGCTTTGGCATAGAGAAGGTCAGAAACAGCCATGTCAATTAACCTGACAGGAAATTAACAGGTGATCCGAAATTAATGCACCATGACAAAGCTGAGGATGCAGTGAAGGTAAAGTGCCTTGACGCCAAGTTCACCGGTCAGTGCACACACTGATCAACACCACCGCTGGGAGATCCTGATCCATTCTCAACCGCTTGGGAATGGGAACCAGAGAGGCTGCAGCAATCACCAGCCTGATAAAGACAATCAGGGTAGGGCACGGTGGATTCCTGGGCTAATTTTTAAATTATTTATAAGGATTCAGTGCGTCATAGCAGTAAGGAACACAGACTCTATTGCTTCCAAGTTTATAATGTAATTGGATAGAACAAAAGCAACCAATTTATAGTAGCTGAAGATTAGCGAAACGAATCCTCAAAGAATGTTGCACTGTACCATTCCATAGGCAGACTTTTAACTGACTGTACCATTCCATAGGTAGACTTTTAAAAATTAAGCAGACTTTTGTTAATGCTTCTCAGGGTTCATTTATATGTGTTCCCTACAGATACAGCATCCAAGTAAGTGGTGAGATGAATGAAGAAGTCTCTAGATCTTACCTGTGGCTCCACATTAGAAGACAGGTTTTCAAGCAGAATTTCTGTTATTCTTGTGTTCTTTTCCTTTCCTGAAAATTACACATGTTCGACTGAGCGGGAAAAGGAGGACTAAAGGGAGTTTTCACTTCTTTTCCCTTCACTTATTAATTCCTGCAGTTATTGCTACAAATGGACTCTTTGATGAACGGTAAATAGAGTTAAAGAAAAAAGCCCTGTGGATTGAACAAGAGAGAAAGAGAAGAAGCAGCTTCTGGGTATAGTTACCCTCAGTAATCAGGGGGCAGCAGGGTAGAAATTCATTTTTTCTGGACACTTAACACCAGAGGGGAGTTTTAAGCCTTAGTCTGTGAAGATGTGATCTGGGGTTCACAAGGGAAGTAAAGGGTAAAAGACTTAAGGCACTGCTGAAGAAGCTGAAGCTGCTAATTGGCTCTAATGATCTGAATGCAAATTAATAAATCTCTGTGCTAAAAATTACACGCATCTATAACTGTGACTTTTATAACTTAAGAGCTCTATTTAACCCATTATTCACACTCTTTCTTTCATGGGATCTGATAGGGATGAAGAATGTTCAGTTTACTGCCTTTCCTCATCACATGCACTGTTGAGCTTTACAGCTTCTGAAGGTCTTGTTAAAAGGATCTAAGGACTGCAGGCATGAAACCCACAGACAGTTTCACAAAAGAAGGAGAAACAGTCAGGCACGAAGCTGTGGAAGGCTGAGCAGCTTGAAAATTCCCAGCCCAGGTGTCTACTCAAGATCCCTGGGACCCAGCCAGAAGAAACATTGAGACTGCAGTGTATGGCTGGGCTGCTGGAAATAAGATGGTCAGACTGTATTTTCTTCAATAAAGGGTAGAGTCATTGCCAGGATGAATGGAGATAATTGAAAGGAAGGCCCGAGCATGCCTGGTACACAGCAGGCACTTAAAATTTTGTCCTTTCATTCATCCATCCACTGAGTCTGAGAGACAGCATCTAATTCCTAATTCCAGTTCCCATTATTTCACTTTTCCCTTGTCTTCCTCTCTGTAGTCTTCTCTTTCCTGTGTACTTGTTCCTTTTCTTACCCGCCTCATCCCTTCCTCCTCATCTTACACCCTCCATCACATGCAGAGGCACCACTTCACTCCTCCGGGGTCACATGGGAAGAATAGGTATTGAACCTCATTGTGAGACACCCACTAGAGACCTCTGTGTAAACAGTCAGCCTTCGCTTCAAGGACCACACCTTTATCAACATAGATATTCAAGCACCTGAGTCAACACAAGACTAATATTAAGTGAGACTGTCAACTATATCTGGAATGCCAGCAGCTAGAGCAGTGCACGTGGGCAGGACATCTCCAAGATCTCCAGAGGACAGCTGGATGCAACTGTACTTGGGATCTGATGAGGATGGTACAGGAGAAAAAGAAGTAAGCGAATCCAGTAGACCTGAACCCAAACCCACTTTAGGCCATTAAATGGGTGATGATTCACTTCATTCCTTGAATCACTGCCCAACTTCTCTGTGCCTCTGTCTTTGTAAAGTGAAGTCACGGTGAGAATGAAATTAGTCAATACATCTCAAACCTTGAGAACAGTGTCAGGAACGTGTGTGTGCTCAGTGGCTTCAGTCATGTTTGACTCTGCGGACTGTAGCCCGCCAGGCTCCTCTGTCCATGGGATTCTCCAAGCAAGAATACTGGCTCCTCTGTCCATGGAATGTATTAAGCATCAAATAAAGTATTAACTGACTTCCCTGTGGCTCAGACGGTAAAGCACCTGCCTACAATGTGGGAGACCTGGGTTCAATCCCTGGGTCAGGAAGATCTCCTGGAGAAGGAAATGGCAACCCACTCCAGTAGTTCTGCCTGGAAAATCCCATGGATGGAGGAGGCTGGTAGGCTACAGTCCATGGGGTTGCAAAGAGTTGGACACGACTGAGTGGCTTCACTTTAAAGTATTAACTAGCATGACCACCACCATCATCATTTTAAGATAAGTCTGGAACTGTGATCATTAATATTAATTATAATAATAGGATTCTGTTTACATTTTCTTCTTAGTTTCAGAAGCACCTCCTTTATGCTCCCATTCTGGTTCCCTAACAGCGCTGTGGAGTGGGAGGGTTATCATCTCTGCTTCACTGACACGGAGTCTGAGCTGCTTTACATAATTGTCCTCTTCTGCCATTCTCTGCGAAGTTCATACCTAGAGAACTCCTGGATTCTGGCTCCAGAAATGAGGGAGACAAACACATAAGCAAGGTAAGAGACTAAAACTGGGAGGGAGGGTCTTTCCCTCCCCCCACGCACGATATGTGTACTCCACCCTCTCTGCTTTATTCATTTCTGTTCTCTCCACTCCCTCCTCGTGGCCACAGCCTCTATCACCTCTCACTGGGATGACTGAAGCTATAACTTAATGTTCATCCTGTCCCTCTAGCCCCTGCCTTTCTCCACAGGAAACCCCATCATGTCCCTCTCCTTCAGGGGCTCCCCTTATCTGCCCAGACAGGCTCCTCCAGTCATGGTCCCAGTGAATCCATGCATTCTCCGCGCTGCCCTCAGCTCTCTGTTCACCCTGCTCTGTTTCACTGCTGGCTTTTGTTTCCACACTAGGTTATAAATTCCTTGAGGGCATGGGCCATGTCTTTTCATCTTCATTCTCCCACGACGCATCAAAATACCCAACCCATGGTAAATGCTCGGCAAATATCTGCTGAACAAACAAACTGAAACTCAAATAAACACAAATAAAGGGAAATGGGGGCATAGCCCTGACTGTATTTACACAGTATGGCAACAGTGGGCACATTCATGGAAAACTGCCTCCTTTGAGTAAAAACTGAAACTGATTAAATCCAGGCTTTCCAATCTTGGGGAAAGGACTCCAGAGTCTTCCTTTACTTCTCAATGATTGAATGCGCCAAACCAAAAGGGCTTATCAGTTCAGTTCAGTTCAGTCGCTCAGTCATGTCAGACTCTTTGCAACCCCATGAATCACAGCACATCAGGCCTCCCTGTCCATCACCAACTCCCAGAGTTCACTCAGACTCATGTCCATTGAGTCAGTGATGCCATCCAGCCATCTCATCCTCTGTCGTCCCCTTCTCCTCCTGCCCCCAATTCCTCCCAGCATCAGAGTCTTTTCCAATGAGTCAACTCTTTGCATGAGGTGGCCAAAGTACTGGAGTTTCAGCTTTAGCATCATTCCTTCCAAAGAAATCCCATAGCTGATCTCCTTCAGAATGGACTGATTGGATTTCCTTGCAGTCCAAGGGACTTTCAAGAGTCTTCTCCAACACCACAGTTCAACAGCATCAATTCTTCAGCACTCACCCTTCTTCACAGTCCAGCTCTCACATCCATACATGACCACAGGAAAAGCCATAGCCTTGACTAGACGGACTTTAGTCGGCAAAGCAATGTCTCTGCTTTTGAATATGCTATCTAGGTTGGTCATAACTTTTCTTCCAAGGACTAAGCGTTTTTTAATTTCATGGCTGTAGTCACCATCTGCAGTGATTTTGGAGCTTCCAAAAATAAAGTCTGACACTTTTTCCACTGTTTCCCCATCTATTTCCGATGAAGTGATGGGACCGGACGCCATGATCTTCGTTTTCTGAATGTTGAGCTTTAAGCCAACTTTTTCACTATAGTAAGGGTAAACGTACGTCCTAGTCTGCACACAAAAGCTCTGATTTGTAACTTTCATCCAACTAAAAATAGCAACTGTATCCCATTTCACTCTCAAAGATTCCCCATACCAATGCTGTATTACAGGATGGGGAAAAGGGCAGACCTGTTTGGGCTTGGTGGCTCAGACACTAAAGAATCTGCCTGCAATGTGAGGCAACAGTGGGCACATTCATGGAAAACTGCCTCCTTTGAGTAAAAACTGAAACTGATTAAATCCAGGCTTTCCAATCTTGGGGAAAGGACTCCAGAGTCTTCCTTTACTGTCTCAATGATTGAATGCGCCAAACCAAAAGGGCTTATCAGTTCAGTTCAGTTCAGTCGCTCAGTCATGTCAGACTCTTTGCAACCCCATGAATCACAGCACATCAGGCCTCCCTGTCCATCACCAACTCCCAGAGTTCACTCAGACTCATGTCCATTGAGTCAGTGATGCCATCCAGCCATCTCATCCTCTGTCGTCCCCTTCTCCTCCTGCCCCCAATTCCTCCCAGCATCAGAGTCTTTTCCAATGAGTCAACTCTTTGCATGAGGTGGCCAAAGTACTGGAGTTTCAGCTTTAGCATCATTCCTTCCAAAGAAATCCCATAGCTGATCTCCTTCAGAATGGACTGATTGGATTTCCTTGCAGTCCAAGGGACTTTCAAGAGTCTTCTCCAACACCACAGTTCAACAGCATCAATTCTTCAGCACTCACCCTTCTTCACAGTCCAGCTCTCACATCCATACATGACCACAGGAAAAGCCATAGCCTTGACTAGACGGACTTTAGTCGGCAAAGCAATGTCTCTGCTTTTGAATATGCTATCTAGGTTGGTCATAACTTTTCTTCCAAGGACTAAGCGTTTTTTAATTTCATGGCTGTAGTCACCATCTGCAGTGATTTTGGAGCTTCCAAAAATAAAGTCTGACACTTTTTCCACTGTTTCCCCATCTATTTCCGATGAAGTGATGGGACCGGACGCCATGATCTTCGTTTTCTGAATGTTGAGCTTTAAGCCAACTTTTTCACTATAGTAAGGGTAAACGTACGTCCTAGTCTGCACACAAAAGCTCTGATTTGTAACTTTCATCCAACTAAAAATAGCAACTGTATCCCATTTCACTCTCAAAGATTCCCCATACCAATGCTGTATTACAGGATGGGGAAAAGGGCAGACCTGTTTGGGCTTGGTGGCTCAGACACTAAAGAATCTGCCTGCAATGTGGGAGACCCGGCTTCAATCCTTGGGTCAAGAAGATTCCCTGGAGAAAGGAATGGCAACTCATTCCAGTAGTCTTGCCTGGAGAATTCTATGGACAGAGGAGCCTGGCAAGCTACAGTCTATGGAGTTACAGAGAGTCAGGCACGACTAAGTGACTAACATTTTCACTTTCACCTTCCAGATGCGTGACTTTGGTCAACTTCTCTAAATTTCTCTAAATTTCCATCTGCAAAATGGGTATTTATTTTATGGGACTGTGAAGATTAAACAAGATGATGCCTGCAAAGAAGTGAATAACATAATGCCTGGCACCTGGCTCCGAGATATTAAAGCTGTATTATCACCTGATTAGAGAAGCTGATCGCTCCAGTGTGTCTGCACGTACGAGCAGAAAAAAAATGCAGTTACCAAATGTTAGCTCTCCAACACATTCCAACAAATTGAGTCAGGTTAGAGCATGTATGAGTGCCTTTTGTGCAGCATTACAATAGTGCTTTTAAGAGCAGAGAAATGGGGAAAGCAGGGCAAAAGTCTGCATGCTTGACCTGCATACTTTGTTAATAATTTAAGTGAGACCACTTAGCACTTCTGCTTTCTACGAAGAGCAGGACCTGCACTCCCACTGTTGTCTTAGGACTCTCATCAGCCACAAGGGAACAGAGAGCTGTTTGAAAAACTGCATCTCTCTAGCCTCTAATAATTATATAAAGCATATCATTGAGGATCTATAATTGGTAGAGACAGCTAAGACTAGAAAATGAGGCTATTACCCTCTGGAATCATCTTATGATAAATGATACATTTTAGAGAAATAAGAATCAAAACACATAGGAATAGGAAAGAAAGTTAATGCAGTTTAAAGTATTACTATTCAGCAGAGTTGACATGAATTGGAAATGAATAATCATGAAATGTAGAAGTTATAAGAAATGAAAACTTTAAGAGACAAAAATTGTAAATGGATTATAAAAAGAGAAGTCTCAGGTTTTATGAAGATAAAACTTAGTCTTGAAAACAAGGGCTGTACAATGAATATCGGATGTACAATTTCTTGGACTGAAAAGCAAGGCATAAAGAAACTGAATGCAAAATAGAAAATACAAGGATATTACTTTTTCAGGTAACAGAATACTATTTTGAAATATAATCCTAAATATGCATCATCCCTGGCAATTCTTATTACTTCAAAGTCCTTTACTCAGCTGAGGCATTCACTGCTTAAAGAAGAGAGCAGGCCCAGACAATAAGAAGAAGCCATTGCCATCTTAGAGTTTAAGTAGCCTTGTTTTAAATCAGGTCATGAACACACTGATTTTGCCCTTAGTACCTAAAGGAGGTACTTTCCCTGGACTCCAAAGATGTGCTTTAAATATCAAAGCTAGCTTGAAGGACTTGGAATAAAAATCCACAATGAGTCTGGTAGATTTTGCCCACTGAGATCAATACCCCAGGAGAATGGACAGGAACTCTTTAAAAAGACTCAGCATCCAAAAGCAGAAGACACTTGTGGTCCCTGGTCAACTGAAACTCCCAGCGGTTCCAGGGCCAAATCAAGAAGGCTGCAACAGAGCAGAAATGCCAGATTCAGGCAGAGAGAAGCAGCCACTCCCACTTCCCTCCATACCAGTTCCCGTGGGCACCAGCAGGCATGGAGGAGGACTGAGAATTCCCATGGGCCCTTGAAAGGCTCATGGAGGGGCGGGGGGGCTGTCTC